>CAJVPQ010001573.1:0-17415 GCA_910591825.1 Funneliformis caledonium
TGCTTACATTGGCGGAATCTTATAATAAATCGGTACAAGAGGAATCAACCATGACACCTGAACAATTGAAAACTCGACATGTTGGAAAACAGGATCCAAAGCGTCATTTAGAGGAAAGTGTGGAAGACGTTATGTCCAATAATATTGTAATGGCACTGGGAACTATGATCGATTCAGTCAGTTTCATAGATACAAATCAAAAAAATAAAATCCAGGGATAGCCATTATTAATTTACCAATTTTGTTGAAACGCAGACTTTTTGTATTTGAAAAAATTATTACTTTTAAATATATAGAATGAATGAATATATTCCTATTCAATTTTTTTCAATTACGAAATTTTATAAACATGTTTAAATTTAAAATTGATCGGAAATGACACTTTAATAATTAGTCCGGAACGAAGTGTAGGACTATATACGACGAAAAAATGTCCCGGCTCAATAATTGAATTGCACAAAATCCTAGATAAAGCAAATATCAGTGTGAATTTTTTTACAACGGTTCAAAATTTCTAATTAGTTCCAATTTATTCTATAGGATTACAAATTCTGTCGATCGGTTACGCAGCATCCGTATTTGTTCTTTTACCACCCATCTCTATACGCGTTTTGTAGATCATGATCATGTAGTGATGTCTTATGACTTGAGCATAAGACAAGGAATTGAATATTGATTAAAAATATGTCTTTTTTTCACACTTTCAAAAACAACTCTTCAAAGTCATCTTTTACATTCAAAACAGCTCTGTCTTTTTTCACACTTTCAAAAACAACTCTTCAAAGTCATCTTTTACATTCAAAACAACTTTTAAACAACTTTTAAACAACTTTTTAACTTTTTTTTTATATTAAACCTGGTAAGCCATACATTTTTTATTGCAATCATATCCTCTAGGATAAATGAATATCGTCTTTCTGACATTAAAAACTTATTTCATGATACGCAGCAAAATGTGTAAAACACAACAGGTCGTATTATTTAACGGACAAACGATCAGAAGATTTTTTCTCTGATGAGTCCAATGTAAGTTTACATTAAAGTGTTTAAAATATTTCTTTTTTACCGAAAAAATTTATTAATTTATTTTAAAAACCGTCAAATTTTAAAAAGTTAAAACCAAAGAAAAACCGAACAAGAACCCCATCGAACCCAGGAACCCAAAGAAAAAGCGTGATACGAATTTTCTTTGTGGGCTAGATTAAAATTTTAAATAGAAAATAAATCGTTAATAAAAAAAAATTACTTACCCGAAAGCTATATTCACAAATTCGCAAAATAATTCTCTTGTTAAATCATCAAAAAAAAAAAAAAAAAAAAATTAAATATGAAAATAAAATGAATAATATTGTTTCGTAGCCAATAAAAAAAAAAATAAAAATTTGCTATCGTTATAAAAAAATTAGTATTAACGAATCATATAAAGTGTATAATAAAGAAAATATTGTTATTAGTCCGGAGCGTTAGCGTAGGACTATATATTTCTACACAGTATGACTCAAGATGTCCGGAATTAACAACGGTCCCCGTTCCCTAGTTTTATTTGTTATTGTTTTACTCATCAATTAATTAATTGGAACCTAGAGTTACTGCGGAAAGACGATTTGACAATGTCCGTTTTCTAGCGAAATTACGAAATTGCCCGCTATATTCAGCCCGTAGCCAATCAGAATCTTCACCAATCAAACTTAACAAAAATGAGAGTTTTTCGTAATATTTTATTTCCTTCAATAAAAAATTTTAAATTATGCAAGTAACTCACTAACTTTCATATTTCCAGGACGGTAAAGAACACATTTTAGTTTTAAAAGATTCTAGCATTCTCGAAAACTTTTATTTAGAGAGTTTTTTAACTTTACGAATTCTTAATTATTGCTTTTTATTACAAAAGGAGGTGATCAGCTAGTTTTATACAGATTGAAGAACAACAAAGACTCAAAAAGAATTTTAGAAAGTAAAAGGAAAATAATTATTAATACTGGTTACGATGACGAAGAATTTAATTTTGGTGGAGGAGAAATATCTAAAAAGAATATCTTATCACATTATGTTGAGGAAATAAGAGAATGTATATAACTTTAATAGTTTATATTATTTCTTTAATTAATTTAATATCAATTAAAAAACTTGATCTATAATTTCATGTTGGGTAGTGACGGTACTGTTCAATTAAATGAATATGAGTGAAGGAATTGAAGTAGCGGAGAAATTAAAGTCGAGGCGGAATTCTTTGTATTACGATAGTAATATCAACTATTCAACAAATAATATATTATAATTAGTTCTTATTCTTTTTTTATTTTATTTTAATTCCATAGAGTTCAGAATTTTTTTTTTTTTAAGTCATATTCCAAATCATAGTCATCGATACGTCAATTCAAATTCCTGCTCAGGATAAATGAAATTTTTCTTTTCAAATTGATTCGTATCGCTTAATCGAAACCACAAATACCAAGCCATTCATTTTAAATATTACATTAATGGGGTTGAATGGTTGAATGTCTAGATACCAATTACATTTTACATTTTTAAATTATCATAATTCATTTTAAAAAATGAGTCTTGCATTGTCCATTAACAAAATTAATTCACATTTTATCTCCAAATTTTTTTCTTTTTCGGAATCATCTATCCTCAATTAATACCTTGATTATTTGTTTCTTCAAATTCATATTGTGTATTTTGCTCAACCGGTTCAAAAAATTCTTGTTGTGATTTAAGAGCTAAGATAGAATAACTTGTGTCTCTTTTACCTAGTATTTAATATATAGAAAAATTAATATTATTTTTAAATGTTGTTTGGCGACTGCTCCGAAATGATTAAAATAATAATGTCATGGCGCGCGGCAGCGCGGCAATGACATTATTTATTTTAATCATTTCAAAACCTTTTAAAATAATCCTTTAAGATATATTAATCTATTTTTTAAAAAATATTTGCAAGAACAAATCCACTTATCAATATCTGTTAAATAGAAATAAGATAGATAAATTCTTTTTGCTGCAATTTTTTTCCATTCACACTTTAATTTTCTCCATTTTGTCATTTCGCACTAATTACTATCTGTATTTTCTCTAGATTTTCGTTTGCTTTGTTTTCGTAACGGTTGTTTAATGGGATTTTCAGGGATTTTCATTAAAAAACAAATTTTCATCAAGATTATTTTTTGTGGCAGCCTTGAAAAATCATTGTATTAATAAAATAAACTACACACTATAAAATAGACTACAAAATAGACTATATATTACGTAATGAAGGAATGGAGCTAGAATTTTAGGGAAAGGACTTTTCTTACTGCGTGATCAACTCGAATTTCAAAAGGTTTCGGTTAGAACCATTCGACGATTTCTGAATTTATTCTGAAAAACCCAAAAATACAAGAAATAAATTCGATTCGAAGACGCTCATATTATTTACGTTGTCGTGTAACTTGATTTTAGTAGCAAATAGTTTATCCATACGTAATACATTCCGGTGATAAAGAGATCGGCATTTACGAATGGCGCAGTAGCTGCGTAAAAATATTGAAAATGTCAAGAATGTCAAAAAAATGATCATTTATATTAATTATATATTTGTTTTATTATATATATTTATTAAATTTATTATAATTGTTATTTTGGTACATTATTTTTATTATGTTTAATATATTTATAATATATATTTTAAATTAGTATTTAGAAATTTTGTATATAAACCCCGAAAGTCCGTTTTGTTCAAAGATGAAGGTTGACGAGTCTTGAGAAGAGACGACCGAAATCTTGAGTTAATAAAATTCCACGTTACACTTTCATACTTTATCGTGTCTCCATATAGGCTGACTAATAACCAACTACACAAAAAATCGTATAAAGTAAATAGTTGTATAAATCTTTCTTAGACGGGCCTTAGTTAGATTTATTCGTTGTTTAGTTAACTGGTTTCGGTTTAAAATCGGGTTGAAAATGGGTAATAAATCAAGCCAAAGATTAATAAATTATCAGTGATCACATGGATCTTATGCCGAAACGATTTTCATTCATATACGAATTTATATATAAATGGTTTGTGGAAACATTCTTCTCCTGATCTCTTCAGCAATATTAATAAAGGTTTCACCCTTTAAGATAATGTGAATTTCAAATTCATCTAATATTCGAATCATTCACGAATTGTAAAATAGAATCATTCTAATAAAAATGAATAAAATGAGTATTATTGTTTATCTCGGCAAAAGTCCATTACGAAGTAAAAATAGGAAGTCGCAAAAACTATATTTTGGAGGTTGCATATAAATTTTTTGCGAGAATTTATATCGACCGTGATTATTATGTACTTTTTTTACGAGATAATAGATTGAAAAGTGATTTCATGAACAAATCATTCATTCAATTTATACTCCTGTATTTCTAAACTTTCCTTTATGGTATGATTACTTTTTTATTTAATCCTTAAATTATTCTGTTTAAGACATATATAAAGGTTGCGAACAAGACTTTACTGTAATATGATTTATCAATGTACGTTCTCATCGCTATAATCAAAAACTTGATTTCGATAAGCCGCAAATTATTAAAAGGTGATCCATAAATCGAATGAAATCAAGTTATTGGATATGGCACAACAACAATAAAATAATGGGGCATCTCATCATTTAATTGATTTGCAATAATTGAGTATTGATGAATAATATATTAAAATCACGTCGGATCATATGTCGCGTGACTCAGCTTCATTCTTTCATTTTTGCCTTCCCCATTACTTCTCTTCTATTTTACCTTTATCACCAATCTCCAGTATTTCCTTTTATATTATTATGAGTAGATTCAAATTCAATTTATTGTCAAAACTATTTTCATTGCCAGAATTTAACCAAGTCATAAGTTTTTAACTTTTTTCAAAATCAAATATCGGCAATTCGAGAAGTATCATTACCTATTCACGCGATAATCATAACTTCGCTTTACCTTAATTATTTCAAATTATAACATTTCACTTATATTTCATTACCCCTCCATTATTCTATATTCATTTACATTACACAATTTTACATTAATTAATTTGAAACTTTTGAAAATTTTTATTTAAATTCATTTAAAGTTGTATATTTAATTAAAATATTTGATCTCAAAGTAAAATTTGAATGAATTATTTGATTTTTGAATACACTTACTATAAAGATATTTCAGTTTATTATTGAAAACAAGAATGTTGAATATTAAAATTATCTTTTAGAACACTTTTATCGCAAATATATAAACTTAATATTAATGTAAAAGTAGATTTAGCATTTTATTAAATGAATAATTAAGTTTTTATTAAAAAAATAAATATATTATATAAATTTATTATATTAATATATTCGATATATTATATACAGAATAATTATCATATAAAAAATATAAGAGACAAATTTAAATATATTTAATATCAAATAATTTTAAATTGCTTATAATATAAAAATATATAATTATAAAATTGATTTATTAAAATAATAATCTTTTTAAATAAATTCTTTACTATTAAAAATAATAATTTAAATTATATATAAATTATATAACAATAATTATTATTTTAATTGATAATAGATAATAATATAATATAATTTATATAGTTAAAAATATAATAAAATAAGTACAAATTATTTTAAAAATAAATTATAATAATCTATATATCATATGAATATTATCACTATATAATTTCTATTTATCCTACAGCTAATGTAGATTCTACTTATAAAACTAATTTAATATCATTATAAAAATAAGTATTATAAGTTTTATTTTAAGTGTTAAATTTATAGATTATTAGAAAATAAATACTTTTAGTATTAAATTTATTTTTTATTGATATGAATATGCAAAATAATGATTAAATGATTAAACTATCATTATATTATATTTTATTTAAATAATATAAATGGCTATTTATATACAATTCCTTATTATTTTGTTAATTTATCTATTTAAATAATTTCAAATTTTGAAAAAAAATTTTTAAATTGATCTTTGTATACATCATTTTCATCTATATTTTCAATATTTATTAAATAAGTAGTTTTAAAAAAATTAAAAAGTCCAAATATTCAAATTTTTTAAAAAAAAAATCAAATAGTCAAAATATTCATAATTTTTAAAAATAAAAAAAAACTTTTTTTTATCAAAGTGTAACATTAAATGGTATAAGTATTTATTTTTTTCCTATATATTAAACTACTGTCTATTAAGCTGATTGCTAGCATAAGCATATACATTATTAGTGATAATTTATATGCATATCTAATAAATGCATTAATTAGGATTACTAATAATATCTATAAAAATATGATCACTATTTTTACCGATTTTATTGCTATTATAATTATCATTATTTTATTAAATATATTTATTTATTATTTATCATTATTTTATTTATTATTATTATTATCATAATTATAGTTATTATATTTAGGTTCTGAAAGGATTAGGTCAAACTCAACTTGTATTTAAAACTTGAATTAGATTTATCATTATTTAATAAAATCCTATATTCAACCTGATTTGTTAGATTATAATTATACTTTTGCTTGACTCAAATTAACCTAAATTTAATCAAATATTCATAATTTTTAATTTTTAACCTTATTTGTTTTGTGATATTGTGTATAAAATAAATGAGGCTAAGAAAATAATACTTGAAATAGAAATGTATTTAAAATTTCTTAAGCAGATAAAAATCAAATTGATTTATTATAGTTATAAATATCTGTTGAAACTCCTCAAAATAATTTTGTCATACCCTTTTTTATGTTTTTAATATAGTTTTAACAGTTTTTAGCTTTTGTTATATTAAATGGGTTTCGTTGTATCCTTTATTATGATATTAATATAGTTTCATCTAAGTTTCAACTGTTATTAAGGGGTTTCATTCCTTATCTATAATTATAGTAATTAAATAATAATTAATATATTTGATTTGATTTGATTTTATTAATTTATTAATAAATATAATATATATAGTTAAATGAAGTAGAGTATCCACACCTAACAGCAATGGAAAGTGATTATCTTTCAATTGCAGGTAAAAAAATTGTTTATTTTAATATTACTAAATATTAGCTAATAAAATGATTTTTAATTTAGCTACAAGTGTTCTAGTAAAACATATCTTTTCCAGTGGAACTGTTTTGATAACAGCAAAAAAAGCAATCTTAAAAAAATACAATTTGCACCTGTATGTATTTGAAGTCATGGTATAGTAAAAAGGATTTAATGAAAATATATTTTATAATTTTATCATAAAAATTTAAATAAAATTTAATACGAATCATTGTAAAAGTTATGCAATATATATTTAATATTGTCTAGCTGATCATAAATAAATTTGTTAAAAATTTTATTTGATCCAGTTTATCTGGAGATTAAACTATATCAAGTCAGATCAGGGTTAAATTATATAAATATTAACCCAGGTATTTGTACAGGTTGGTTTTTATAAATGGGTTAAGTCTGAGTACATCCTCAAACCTGATCTGATTCGACTATTTTGGAATACTAATTATATTATTTATCTCTTTATTATATCTGTATTTTATATAAATATTATGTATTTTCACCTTAGCAAAGAGACAAATTTCTATCTTACAATTGAATAAAGTATAATTTTAACAACATAAATTCATATTTTTGCTAATATCTATTTCCTTAATACATAAATCCTCAATAAAGATGATATGACCCTTCAACTTAATTGAATTTATTTCTTTCATAGTTTACGACTTAAACTCCCGTTAGCAAATAAGCTTTTTTATCCTAATGACGTAGTGTTTAGGCTTAACAGCGGCGTAAAGCATAATTAATATAAGCCATAAAAATGACAGAAACGTCTACTCTATATTAGGAATTAGATCTAACCATAAACTGAAAATTTTGGTAAAGAAATGTGCCATCAGCTTACAGCATTCTTTTATTATGCTAACAAAAGAATTGTAAGCAGAAGGATAAACAAAGGTATGAATTATCTTAAATTATTGCCAACCTAGTGATTTGACGTAAAATACATTTTGAGTGTTCTGTAAGAACGTTTTGCAACCCGAGATTTCACTTATTATCTGCTTAAACCCTCTAATAGACATTTTTGAGTATAGACCCCGTCTGCTCCGTTCGATACTCTGTAATTTCTCTTAAAATTTTCTTAATGATTTTGCTTTAAAGACCTGTAGAGATTGCAAATTGAAGGCGGAAATAATGACAGTTTAGGAACTGTGTATAATGTCATAAACTACCATATGTTGAATTTCAACATCCCATGTGTTATATTGCATCTCTACGTCGCTTTAAACAATTCGCCCTTTAGACTTTCGTGAAATCACTAAATAAATATAAATATAAATAAGCATTTTCAAATTAAATTAGAATATTTTAAATAGATTACAAAATAAAAAAATACGACGTACGATAAAATAATTCAATTAGCATGAAATGAAAAAGTTCAAACCGCGACAAGTATGCTTTCAAGAAAAATTGAAAATTTATAATGGAAAAAGGACAACATAATTTTTAAATAAAATATAATAAAAAGAAATACATATATAAGAAAAAAGGCTTGATCAATTAATTCTAATTATGCATCATCGAAATATTAATCGATTTATTGATTTTTTTTAGTTAGAATACTTTGAAAAATCTAAAAATTTTAAAAATATCTTTATTATACTTTCTTTGTCAAAATAATATTCACAGTTTCTTTTATGAAATAATAACTCGTTGATTTCAATCACTTGTAATTTGATTACAAGCATCACTAAATAACCGTTCACTTTGAACGGATCTTTGGCAACGGTATTGCTCATTTCATTTAGTTATTATGTTGCGACGACATTTTGGGTTTGGTCCCATTCCAAAGGGTATCCCACTTTTATAGAATATCGGGGCTCATTTCATTTATCTTTGCCACTTCATTAACATTCATCAGGTTTGTAAGTATTTTCTTATGTCTCATACATTTGTAGCTAGCCCAATGTGACACTATGTTCAGCTTCTAAAATACAATTGAACCTTTTCTTTTCTAGTCCATTTTCAACTGTAAATGGAATACATATGGCGAAGGTTGTTGTTATTCTGTTGCTGTTGATGTAATTTATTGTTGTCTGGCAAACTCAGTTTAACAAATGGCAAAATCGAAATTTTATATTTTAATTTTGATCTATTATCATGGATTTGCCAATTAGATTTTATTATAGTTTCGCTCCGTCGAATTTGCCAGTATACTATTTTGTTGTTGTTCTTCACGGAGCCTCTTCATAGCGTCAAGTATCCCTGGTTCTTGACAGGTAATTGCGTTTTATCATTGTTTTTAAAAAAATTCATTTTGGAAATATTTTTGATGATTAACAATAACCCATTTGCTGATGTTGAACATGATCATCATCTCATTTATAGTATAATTGATGGAAATCGACCTGAAATTACACAGGATACTCCTAAATTTTATGCTGATTTAATGAAAAGATGTTGGAATACAGATCCTTTAAAATGACCTTCTATTGATGAAGTTGAGAAATTGCTCAATATTGGCATAATAATCAATTTAAACAAAGACAACCTTTTAAAGATGTTGATAAACAACGTTTGGATTTAATAAAATTAAATAATCTTGGTCCTGGATTTACTGTAAAACATCCAAAAGCAATCTATACTAGTAGAGCATTAAATTCTTTAATTTCTAAATTTTTATCTATAAATTCGCTTACGAATTCATTTAATATTAATCAAGGTAATTTAAGGGCAAAATGTTAATAAAAGTGTGATATGATTAATATTAATTAAATATTAATATCCTTTTGTTTTAATACCAGGAGATATTTCGAAGGAACTTGAATTTGATTTTTCAAGGTATATTATATTAAATTAAAAATATAAAGTTTTTTTAATTTTGTTAATTTAAAGCTTTGTGTTTTCGTATTTTTTAATGAAGATGTATTAGATTACCTGAAATAAATGCAAATTCAACAACGCAAAATGGTTCAATCGCTCAGCATCAAAGCGATTTATACTCTCATCAATTAAATTCAAATTCTTCAAGAAAGCATGAAATTAAAGAATTAGAAATCAACACCCAAGTAAATGATGATCATTTAATAATGCTAATTTCATTGCTTAAAAACTTATTATAGGAAAACGCGTTAAAATAGGTGATATTTAATTGCGAAATCTCTAAATTTAGACTTTGAAGGATGGGTTTGATTTTATTTTAATTTACAATATTTATGT
The DNA here is from genome assembly GCA_910591825.1 of Funneliformis caledonium. Classification (NCBI taxonomy): domain Eukaryota; kingdom Fungi; phylum Glomeromycota; class Glomeromycetes; order Glomerales; family Glomeraceae; genus Funneliformis; species Funneliformis caledonium. The sequence goes on from CAJVPQ010001573.1 coordinate 10,231, forward strand.
ATGCTTTCTATTTATTTATTTTTTACAATGTGGTCCTTTCGCTTGATGATCAATGGAATGGTTTTTAGCAAAGTGCCCATATTATTTTTTATTAACTACATAAATTATCATAAAATTTAACATCATGATATAAAAATTTAATTGATCATTTCTTGGGTAAAATTTCGGTCTTCGAACCAATAATTGCGTTATTTTTTCAGTCATTATAATCAATACAGGTTGTACGATAAAACAAATATCGGTCCTATTAGTCTTTTCATTTCTAAGTAAAATATAACTTAAAAGTTCTATCTATTTTTTAGTGTGTAATATTTAACAAAATGAATGAACTGATATTCATGTTTTGAATTATTTCTAAAATTCCAGTAGATTGAATAATTTTCTAATTACTTAAGATAAACTAAAATGATTAATGTCCTTATAAATTACTTTAGACTTACATAAAATATACGAATTCATTAATAAGGAATTGTGTGTGAAACATAACGGTTGTTTAAATGTAGAAAACTTAAGACTGTACAGATAGAATTATATGGAAATTTAATAGTTTGAAATTTTGATTCTAATAATTTTTAACAAAGATTAAAAAAAAAGCTAAACATTCAAAACCTTTCCTTCTAGGAAAAATAAGGAATGCTTAAATAGTCAAAGCTACAAAAACTTCAAAAAAAAGTTAAAAAAAACAGCGTAATGTGATCTAACCCCCAAAAATCTACCTGAACGACGTCTTATCAAATAATAAGAGGGAAAATAAATTTTTAGCTTTTTTAAAGACAGGGAATCGTTTTTTGCCAATAGACACTATTTAGATTATTTGTACTATATATAATAAATGACAAATATTCCAAAAGGATTTCGAACTTAAAATCTAGAATATTTTTGTTATAGGCGCTTATAATCATGGTTTGAGGCCTCCGGGAGTATATACACACTCAATAGAGCATTCAAATTTTTCAATCTCGGTGTGCATACAAATAAAAAAAATTTTTCACACTTGATCTGTCAAATAAACAAAAATTTTTTTATCTATTTTATTGGCACAATAAATGCGGCTGTAAGTAAACTGTCACAGTCGAAAGTTCTTCAACCATTAATTTTAATTTTATCAATAAAATCGAAAACTAAAATAAAACTTATTAAATCAAAAGGCGAAAAACAAAACATTCGATCACGATAGTCCAAGCCGAAAGAGGACCCTAACGCTGATTATTTATTGGTTTCGTCTGAAATTGGAATTTCAATTTCAGACACAGACGAAAATCAATTTCTGTCACAACACCATAATCAAATTAATGAATCTGTCGATAATTCTAATGATCTTAATGAAATAAATTCCTGTTCGTGATACAAAAACTTAGCATTTCAAATTCATCCTTGATAGTTGCTGCAAATTTTTTTGTATGCGTTGATCGGGAATATTGCACAGGTTTTATTTATTACACACTGTTTAATTCGAGTTTCATAGCTGCAGTAAAAGATTTTTCTTATTCGGATTTACAATCTATTAAAATAAAATTTCATTTTTAATTATCATTTCAGAACCTGTTGCAGCTTTGGTATATGACATATTTGATTTAATTTCATTTTCGAAAAAGATACCAAATAGAATTTGAAATTCCGGCTTTCCATTTAATTTCACATCGAACTGTTTGTTAACTTTCTCCGCGTCCCAACTAGTTTTCACAGAATAACTGTTAGGAATTGGATACTTTGTAGGAGACAAAGTATGACAAAGTTCAGAAACATGTGGATAAAATCCTTTAGCTATGCTAAATAGTTAAATTATCTTGTGTAATAATATTTTTTTCTTTATAAGTAATGAAGGGCTTGAAAATTCAATGTTTTAAAATTAAAAAAAAATATTCTCCATTTTAATTATTAAAAATTTTTGTAGGATAGTGATTATAGCTAATATGGAGGTAATTTAATAATAAAAAAATCCGTTCCATAAAAATGGGTGCTTATAAAGAAGTGTGACTGTATATGGTGTGACTGTATAGAGGAGGTCCGACTGTACAATAATTTTCCGTGTTACATAATCCTCCAAAGTATCGATATATACACTTATCAACTGAGACGAAAGTAGGGAAATTCATCGCGATGACATGAATGCTATTATTTCTCGCATAATAATCGTAGCAAAGATATTTCTTTCTCAAAATTTCATATTGAAGTTCTGTGTTAAATTTGACAAATCTCGTTAATCTAATGGTCGATTGTGCCTTCTGATTGAATTTCAGGGATAATGATTCATGAGGAAATATTCTAACAAAAAAAGACAGTTGATTATGAATGAATAATAATTTGCAACTCAAACTAATTTCCATGCAAAGCAGGAATATCAATTGACCGGATTTCCGTGATGAGTCATAAAGAGTGGTTCCAATGGATAATGAATTCAATTCTTGGTTTGGTAGAGGTAATTAAAGTTAGTATTAGTATTTGATTCAATTTCACACTTAAGTAATAATCATACTTACTTTTAATTTGTACTCATGGATACACTTCAAGGACTTTTATTTAGTCTAGAAGGTTAAGTCCACTGTATTCCAATTCGACATCACCGGATTTTAATTGAAATATGAGGCAGATACCATTAATTATATAATAATGTTTAAGTGTCTAGCCTCTTTTCTTCGAAACTTCCCGCATATATCTGCCAGCTCATATGTTTATTGTAAGTAAGCTCTCAGGACTATCTGTTGATCCAATATTTTTCGTGCGATTTTAAGACCGCGATTATCAAGGAGAAAGGCTAGATGCATTGCAATAATAACAAGCAAAAAAATTATTTTCTCAATAGCGAGATAAAATACCCATTATTGCTTCTGTGAAAAATTCTTGCCGGGATCGATCGCGCTAAAGAATTGTGTAACGGACCATTTCTCTTAACTAGAGTTTGGAACCGACCTAAAAAATCTTATCCGATTAATAAAACTTCTGCCCGAAAATTAAATTTCGGCCAAAGTTAAAATTAAAGAAATTCTTTAACAGGTTAACAATTTAGCAATGTAATTAACTGGTTCTCCATTAAATATTTTTTTTTATTATCCCTTAAGTTGAGTTTTGATTATTGTTTAAATATGCAAATATTCGATTTTAATAATAAACTCGCAACCCAATTAAAAATGCTTATATTGGTTCAAATTTGTTTTCATATAAAGAAATTAACTAATCAAGATGGTTTTCATAAAAAATAAATTATGATAATTTAGTTTGCAAACAAAGATTCATAAAATATCACAATACTATTTCTAATAATATGTCCAAAATATCCAACAAAAGATGGATATTCTTAGTGCGTTGGACCTAGATTTTAACATTTCATATGCTTGGATACAAGAAATATAATTTCCCGAAGAATTATTAAGTAACGCCTGAGAAAGAACATAAGAATCTTCAATTGCATTATTGGTTCCTAATCCAAGTACAGGGTGAGCATCTCCCAATAATATTACTCGGCTACTTTTCCAAGGATTAACAGACGATGAGTCAATATCTCGCAATTTCTTCGTTTAACTGGATTATAGGTTATAAACTGATGTTTTGCTTGATCATTTGGATCAGTCAGAGGAACTAAGTCCCATAACAAAAATATAAAAAAAGAAAAGACGTAAATTAAAAATATTTCAAAAATAAAAAATTTATTATCAGGTTAAAAATTTAAATACCTGGCGGAGAATTAATTCTATTTGCTATCGCTTTGACTCTCGTGAGCCATTTTCAAAATCGCCCAAACTTCATTTTCGGTTTCTTCAAATCCAATGCATTTTTTACCCATTGAATTGGCACACATTTAGCAATAAATATGTCTTTAAGCCTAATACGGTAACCAATAATAGCACAATTTTCATTAGAGATTTTCGACAGTTCATAAACTTCTTTAACTTATTTAGTAGGAGGTCTGAAAATAACATTTAGTAACTTCTTCTTTTTCGTCAGACTTTTCGGATCTGTAGAATAAGGAAATAAGTTGTTAGTGGTTTTGTGAGAGGTATCGAAAAGAAAGAAATTAATTAACAATAAAATAATAAACTAGGCTTTGACCTGAGACCCGTTGTGATAAGTCCGGGTAATCATCATACATGCCTCGTTAATTTCATCGTCACCTACATTATCTGGGAAAAGGGACGAACACGATTAGAAACGTCTTATATAAAGAAACTGGGAATAGGAGGGTCACCCTTCAAACACAGCTATGCCACCACATCACCAACGAGACCCCCCTCGTGATTTTAAATGAAAATAATTTCATTTGTGGGACACGATGTAGTCCTATCGGGCGTGGATGGTATCCTTTCTCTTAACAATATTCGGACCACCCTGCTGCTAAAATGACAAGACGACGATAACTAAGTAAGTATACTTACATGATAATACCGGTATATTTTCCTTGGATTTCTCCAGTGTCATGCCCTAACAACTGTTACCCGTTACCACCACGGTTTATTTGCAAAAATCTATAGGACATGTTGGAATCTGGGAGTTTTTGGAATGTAATCATAACCTCGTAAGAACGCGGGATTAACCTTTTTACGCCGAAACTTCGCCAAAGCATCACTTGGGATATAAGCAACAAATAGTACAACATTCAATAAAGCTTAGACTTTTTTTTGTATTTTAAGCATTTTGACCGGGACCAACCGACTATAATATTATTTTTTTAGTAAAAAAAATAAAAAATAAAAGGCTGTGGAAAAGTTTCAGTAAAAAATTACGTGATACCGGATAATTTGTGACCAATGCGGGTGATATCAAAAAAATTTCCCAGATGATCGGCGAATTGTAATTCAAAATTTGAGTGATTGAACCCCGTTGAATTTTTACATTAAATTCTTATCTTAATTTTTATTAAAGAATGATAAAGTACAAAATCTGCTCTAAGTTTTTTTAGAAAACAAATGCTAAGCACAATTTGAAGATATTTTTTTAAAAAAAATGATTAAGAATATATAATATTAAAGTTTGTATATATTTTCTCCAGTTTTGTCTATATTTGATAATTTCGTATTAGTAATATTTCTAAAAACAGCATGATCTTCATGACCAATAAAAATATTCGCACAATCAAATAAATATATGTAATTTTTTTAACTCTCTTCTAACACTTTGTATATTTTAGTACAAACAACAAAAAAAGTGAAACGAACTTTATTAAGATATCATAACTTGTTTACACTTTGTACATGTTTCATCGACCTTACAACGCTTTTCTAATGACGACGATGATAACTAAAGAAAGTTTTCTTCGTTAGCATCGAACTTTAATCATAAGGTAAGTTTCATACCCATGCTTATACCTAATGCGTTAATTATTCAAGGGTATTCTAGACATCCTTTAATTGATACCTATGTGTAATCAGATTTTATTAGAATATATTCTCATGAACTTGTTTAAAACACATGCTTCATTGAATTACTTAGAGTTTCGGAGCATCTCTAATCAATAAAAAAACTTTCTCTTATTTTAGGTATACTTACCACACTATTGTAATAATCGACTCTTTAACGGCGATGACCTGTATGGAATTATTTTCTTTCCATTATTTTCTACAGATCTGAAAGGTCTGACGAGAAAGAGAAAAGTAGTTTTTCATACCATCATCCAACGGTTGACGTCTAGGATGAATTCTTAAGAGATAGGATTAAGATTGCATTTTAGACGCAGTCATTCGTTGAAGCTTTACATATAGGTTTCTTATTATGAGGAAATATGTGCGATCATTGGTGAAGTTACATATAGGGCTTCTTGGCTTAAAGTAGTCTGTATTATGTGAGATAAACTAATTACGCTTTCCTACTATGCCTAACATATAATGTATGTAATTGCATTCAGTGGTCGGGTCTCCTACTAATTTCCTATCATAAAATTTATTGTAGTTTTAATTCGGGTGGTCGTATTTCTTTTCTCTCTTTACATAGTAAAAATACTAATGTTGTTTATAATATACTATTTTTGTTATAGGTCTTTATTTAGGAAAAAATTCAAAGAGCTCAAATAACTAGTCTGGTCATAAATGGTCAAAAGTTGATGGTCAAAGTGGTAGAATAATAAAACTATGGCTAAACTAGTCTTAGATTAAAGCGGTCTTGTAAAGATGTATAATAAACTAATAGAATTTATTTGTAATATATATTATATTAATAAAATAGTCTAAATTATACGAAAATAAAAATTAATAAATATCGATTCATTTATTATTTGAATTTTCTAAATTAATTTTTTGTATTTAATAAAGAAAATAAAAAAAAAACAAAATAAATAATTTTTAATTAAATAAAAATTCGTAACTTATGAAAAAAAATATATAAGACAAATAAATATCACTTGTACATGTTTCATTAGTTAATTTTATAGTAGATTTCTAATTAAATAGTGTGAAATTAAGAAAGAATTGTATGAAATGAATTAGTAATTTAGTTGTGCCTAACGAATAATTTTGAAGATTGGTATATTAGATAAATAATTACACGGCCGTATATGATTATTACACTTTGTCTATGGAGTAAATATTAAATATAAAAGAACAATTATTAAATGTATTTTCTTTAAATATACATTTGAAGTGAGAGATCAGTTGTCATTACTTGACTCTCAATTAGAATCGTTTTGCAATTTTAAATATATGAATGTTAGTTTCTTTATAAGAATATGTAATGATAAGATAAATAAATAAGGAAATGCATTGAAAATCAATTTCATTATCAATTTCTTCAATTTATCCATTTAAATTTACACGATATCATTCTAACTGTATAACCCAATTATTAGTTGATTTATCAATCGAAATACAATTAATAATACTTATATATCACTATCACTAGGTTCGTTATATTTAAATTGGCTAATTAATAAATAATATTTTATTATAAAAAAAGGTTTTAAAAGGTTTTTATTATTAACAATTTTGATTTTGGCATAATAAAAAAAATGCAGTTGTATTGAGATTAAATGATATAAAATTAGAAAGAAAAAAGAACAATATTTAAAATAATATTTTATAATAATCAGGGGGCTGAATAATTATATCGTAATTCCACGGGTAATCGCTGATAACTCTCAGTTACTAATCAACCAAAAATAAATAAAGGCTGTGTTTCCATGCACTGATAAGAGAATATTGCTAAATAAAATCACGTTTAATCATTAATTCAGCTGCAAGTTTCATTAGTTTTATTTCAATA
>CAJVPQ010001574.1:0-17412 GCA_910591825.1 Funneliformis caledonium
TTTATTATTAATATTTAATTATTCTTTATACTAGTATTTAAATTATCTAAATTTTTATTTAAAAATTATTTTTAGATTGTAATTATTTTTATTAATTATAGTATTTAATTATATTCTTATTATAATTTAAACTTAAATAAAATTTTCATTTTAAATAATTAATAATATAATAGATAGTAAGTTATTATTTTTTATTAATTATCAATATTTAATTATACTTTTATTATAATTTAAACTTAACTAAATTATTTTTTAAAATATATTATTATTAGAGTGTAAGTTATCTTATTGATTATTAATAAATAATTATACTTATTGTAATTTAACTCAACTAAATTTTTATTTAAAAATAATATATATTATTATTTAGGGAGTAAGTTATTTTTATTAATTATTAGATTTAATTATACTTTATATTATAATTTAAATCCAATTAAATTTTTATTTAAAATATATTTAATATTATAATACAATAGTTAGTAAGTTATTATTTGTATTTAATTGTATTTTAATATAATTTAAATTTAACTAAAATTTTTATTTAAAAATAAAAAATAATAATAATATAATAGATGGTAAGTTATTTTTATTAATATATTAATATTATTATAATTAAACTTAATTAATTCTTAATATTATTTAAAAAATAATATATTAGGAGGTAAATTATATTTAATATTTAATTGTACTTTTTATTATAATTTAAAATTAACTAATTCTTTATTTTTAAAAAAATAAAAAATAATATAATAATATAATAGATGGTAAGTAAGTTTTATTAACATTTTTTAATTATATTTTAAACTTAACTAAATTTTTTATTTAAAATTTATAAATAATTAATTAAAATACAATATATGGTAAATTGTTTTATAAATAATTTGTATTTATTACTAAAATTTAAATTTAAATAATTTTATTTAAAAAATATTTAATAATTAATAATATAATAGTATGTAAGTTATTATTTATATTTATATATACTTTTTTATAATTTGTATTCAACTAAATTATTTATTTAACAAATAATAATAATTTAGATTGTAGGTTATTTTTATTAATTTTAATATTTAATTATACTTTAAATTATAATTTATATATACTTAAATATATTTTATTTAAAAAATATAATGATATATAATAGGGAGTAAGTTATTTTATTAATTATCAATATTTAATTGTACTTTTTACTATAATATAATTAAGTTTTTTTTAATAATTAATAATATAATAGATTGTAAGTTAGTTTTATTAATTATTTATATTTAATTATTTTTTTAATTAAACTATAATCTAACCAATTTTTTTATTTAAAATTTAGTTTGTAAGTTATTTTTTATTATTTAATTAAACTTTTTACTATAACTTAAACTTAACTAAATATTTTATTTTAATAAAATAATTAATAATCAATAATATAATAGATTGTAAGATATTTTTTATTTTTTATTGATTTTAATTTTTAATTATACTTTTATTATTAACTATATTTATTATTTTAAAATATATTAATAATTTATAATATAATAGATAGTAAGTTATTTTTAATAATATTAATATTTAACTTTTATTATATTTTAAATTTAAATAAATTTTTATTTAAAAAATATTTATAATATAATAGATTGTAAGTTAATTTTATTAATTATTAGCATTTAATTATTATCATAACTAAATTTAACTAAAATTTAATTTAAATATTAATAATATAATAGTTAGTAAGTTATTTTTTTGATAATTTATATTATTTATTATAATTTAAATTTTTATTAAATTTTATAAAATATTAAATATATTTAATCTATTAAATTATGTAAGTATTATTATTAATTAAAATTATATAAAAATAATATTAATAATATTAATAACATAAATTAATTTATATAGAAAATGTAGAAATATGTGAAAATTGTCATATAAAAAATACTGGATCAGATTGGTGTAAAGAATGTAATACTAAATTATTTCAGCAAAATTTTTCTAATTGGACTAGTAAAAATGAATTTATTGATAAATTTATTCAAAAAACTCAAATGGATGCTCAAAATAAAATGCAAATATTAGAATGGATACCTTATAATAAATTGGAAAATATCAATTATCTGGATGAAGGAAGATTTGGTATTATATATGAAGCTATTTGGTTAGATGGATTTATTATATCTTATTCATTTAATAATAAAAATTGGATTAGAAGTAATAAAATTAAAATAGTTCTTAAAAGTTTTAATAAATCATCAAATTTAAATGAAGAATTTTTAAATGAGGTATTTAATTAATATTTATTTTAATTTAAATACTTGTAATATTTTTAAATTAATTTTATTATTTTTTAGTGAAAACATCATTATATATGTTATAGTCAATTAAAGAAATATTCAGATCAAACTCTTATTCAATTATATGGATTTACTCAAGATCCAAATACTTTAAATTATATGGTAGTAATGAAATATGCAAAAGATAGTAATTTAAGAAAAAATTTACCAAATATAGTTAATGATAAATGGATGGTTAAATTATTAAAATTATATAATATAATTAAGGGACTTGATGAAATACATCAAAATAATATTATTCATTGTGATTTTCATCATGGTAATATTTTAAATATTAATCAAAATATTTTATCTATTAGTGATTTAGGATTATGTAAACCTGTAAAATACTTTAAATTATCTAAAAATGATAAAATTTATGGGGTTTTACCATTTGTAGCACCTGAAGTTTTAAGAGGTCAATCTTATACTAAAGCTAGTGATATTTATAGTTTTTCTATGATTATGTGGGAATTTACATCTGGTATTCCTCCATTTAATAATGAAGCTTATGATTTTCAACTTAGCTTAGATATTTGTAAAGGTAAATGTCCAGAAATTATTAAAAATACTCCACAATGTTATATAAACTTAATGGAAAAATGTTGGAATATAAATCCTTTAAAAAGACCAACTGTATCAAAAATTAAAATTATTATTGAAAATTGGTATATTAATACTAAAAATACAAATTTTAATATAGATTTAAAAAATGATATTATAGAATTTTATAATAGTGATTTAAAATATAAACAAAATATTAATAATGAAATTGTTAAATCACATTCATATGTATATTATACAAGTCGTTTACTTGATTTTACTGAAAAATTAAATGAAATTTTAAATAATAATATTATAAGTATAGAAAATAGTCAAAATATTGGTAATTATTTTATTTGTAAATTTATAAAAATATATGAAAATTTAATAATATATTTTAATATATATAACAATTTATTAATAGAAAATTTAAATATTATATATAATAAATAATTAGTAAGTAATAATAATTATAATTAAATGATATATATTTAATAACTTAATCTTATTTCTTAAACTGTAAGTATAAAATTATTTCTAAAATATTTTGAAATCTTAAAATATTTTGATATTTAATGATTATAAAAAAATGAAATAAAATTTTTAGATTTATTATATTTAATGTAATATTTTAAACTTTTAAAATTAATAATTATTAATAAATATTTTATTTTTAGATCAAAAAAAAACTGCAATTTTATGAATATTTTCAATTTTTAATTTAGCTATCATAATTTATTAATAATAGACTTAATTTGAATAAATATGTCATCATCTGATATATTTATTTTACAATGATCTATAAGAATTTTATATTATAGTATTACTATTTGCAAAGTCAGATATTTAGAACCTTCTAAAAAATTGCTTGTTTCACGAAAATTTTTTGGAAAATTAATTAAAATTTATATAAAATTTATATCAATATTTTATATTAGTTCAAGTTTATCTCTTTCTATAAAAAGTTTTGTAATTGCTTTAAATTGATTTTAACATTTCTAATTTACTATTTTAACAAATTTCTACTTCTTATTTAAGAGTTTTTCTAATCTTATATTTAAGGAAGAATATTTAAATATGTAATTAATGATTTATATTCTTTAAATATATTTTTTACTAAAGAAAAATTATATCTTTAAAAGAATTTCCTAAATCTGTATTAATTTTATAAAAATAAATAAAAAATTATATAAAATATTATTTATATTTTTAAATTAAAAAAGAATAAATTCTTACATATATATAAAGTATAGTATATAATTTAATTTATTAAATGCAGAAATAAAATTAAAACCAGAATTAGTAATAAATGTATAATTTTTCATTATAATATATAATATAAGATTATAACTTTTTAAAATTCTTAATATTATTTTTTTAATATATTTAACTAAATGCTTAATATTTAGAAATTTAAATACAGCTAAAATTTATTTTTTAATTTGCCAATTTTCATCAATATAATGAACTATAAGTAAAATATAACTAATTTTTCTATAATAATCTGTTTACATATTGATAGTAAATGCATCACTTACAATTTTAAAAATATCTTTTAATTTTAATATTAAATTTGATTTAACAGATTCTGCATTTTTTATAATATTTCTAAAAATAGTAGTTAAATGTAGAAATAAATTATTAATTTGTAAAAATTTATATGTAAAACTGATATTAATCATTTCTTAAGAAAAGTCTCTAAAATTTTAGCCTGAAATGATTTTAATTGATGCAATTCTTTATATATAAAATCTATAATTTCTTAGTAATTATATCTTTAGCAACTGTAAGAAAATTTTTTTTTAATAAATATAAAATGATTTTTTGTTATTTTTTATTAAAAAGATAATTGTGACATTTTAAGTAGAGGTACTAGCTTTATAATAATATTTAAATATATATTCACAAGTTTTACATATAACAAAATCAATAAATTGATCATTTATATTAATAATTTCATTAAAATTCATCTAAACTTCACTTTTGTCATATTTTTCTTGATATTTTAATTCTTGTTTTTTTAACTTTAAAACATTTTCCCAGTTATTAATTTTGATATTTTTATTTTATTTTAAAAAATTTAAAATAATCAAAATAATAATAATTTATAGAGTAAATATATTCATTACAGGCGTGATATCATTACCTTCTTTTTATCACCCATGTCATACTCCCTCCATTTTTCATTTTTCATATATATTCTGGGAACTTAGAAATTTTTTTATGTGTGAAATCCTATTTGTAATATATGTTTATATCACATAATTTAGAATTAGGTTAGAGTTAAAGTTAGTATTAGGATTAGAGTAAGATATATATATAAAGGTGATATATAGAAGTATTACCTCTTGCGATAAATAAATTTACTTTAATTTATATAATCAATGATAGTTAAAATTTAATTAAATAATAATTTTTACCAAAATTATAAAAAAATCTGGACTGGTCTCTTGAATCTAAAATTGGTCTAAAAAATTCTAAACTTATTTTGCTAATTTAGATCTAGTCTAGAACTCAGGTTTAAATTAAGTTTTCATACTAGATATAATCTATTGCAAGCCTCTATTGTATATAAATAAACATACTGTATATTTCCAAAAATAAGCACCTTATGACATACTCCTTTTATAGTAATTTATTTATTTATCACATGGAATTTATTATATTATTAGTCATATATATACTAATAAATTCATATATATCAGGTGATACTTATTTTTAGGACTATACAGTATATCTATTATATGAATTTTTTTGTAATAATAAATCAATTTAATAAATTTTTTTTAAGAGGTTTTCTTTTTATTTAATTAACAATAGGTATAATTTTTTTAATAATAGATATTTTTTTTAGTATTTTTTTAATTACTTATAGAATAAATTTGTAAATTTATATAAATCTATATAAATAAATACTATATTTCATAGTATTGCAACATTTATTTTTATATATTTAATAAAATTTGCATTAAATTTTATTAATATAATATTTAATATACATATCATAATATTTATAATATTAAAATAAATATGGCTTTTTTACAGAAAATATTTGAAAGTAAAAGACATGATCAATGAAAAAAAATTACATAAAAATGTCAAATTACTTATTATAAAAAGATAAAGACCAGATATATAACAGATATAAATCTTATATACAGGCAAAATGACAATAATATAAAATATTACAATTTTGAAAAATTGATAAGCTTTATATTCTAAATTTTAGATGAATGAAAATAATTAGTACAATAACCATATTTTTTCAACTTTTACTATATATTATGGTAATATTAAAATCAAATTACCATCTTTACTTAAATTACTTTTATTTAATGAATCTTTATACTTTATTTAAATCTAAAGCTAATCCTTTTTCAAAAATATTAGAAGTTACAATATTTTATTAATTTACACATTTTTGAAGTTAATATGAATAAAGAATTTTGAAATTTAATTTTGCTATTTATAGTTAGATTTATTATTTTATTAATTCATTATTGTTAAATAAAGACAAATAACTAAATTTGCTTATCTATATACTTATAACACTAAAATTAAAATGAAGAATTAACTTTATATTATATAATATATAAATGTAATAATTTTATAAAGCTTGCAAAATGTGCTTAATATAGTTAATTATTATATATAGTCTTCAGATAGATATAGAATATTATACAAATATCTGAAACTTTTGATATTTTCATAATAATTTATAGTAATCATATAAATATTTATATAATACAAAGTGTCTATATATTCTAATGTTGTATATTTATAATTAAAAATAGATATGATATTAAACTATTAAATTATAATAATTACTTAATAAATATGAAGAATATCTACAGAAAATATTTGTTTTATTTTCTTTTTATAATTTTTTGTATTATATATTATTATTTCTAAAAGGTGATAATGATTAACATATAAATATATCTATTATAAGAGCTAAAATGAGAAAAAATAACACAAATACAATTCTATTTTTATATATTGCAAATTAGAATTAGATATAATTTATTTTATTTAATTAAATTTTTAATATATAATTATTTTTTTAATTTAATTTTTCAGTTTTTAATTATTTTATTATCAGTTTTTAATTTAATTTTTTTATTATTTATTCTTCTATATAAAACATTTTTTTTAGATTTTAAGGTAAATATTTCTTTTAGAGATTTTTTCTTTTTACTTACTAATTTTTAAAAAGCAATACTTTTATTTTATTATTTTCTTTTAGGATTCTTTAAAAAGATTTCTTATTAACTAATTTTTTTCTTCTTTTTTTTAGAAAGCAAATCTTTTATTCCTTTAGATAGAAAAGCTTCTATAGATTCTTAAAAGATTTTTTTTAGAAACTTTTTTTTTTTAGAGCAGATCTTTCATTTTCTTTAATAGATAAGTTCTCTTTCAGTAGATTTCTTTTAAAAATGTATTCTTTTTACACATTTCTTTTTTTTAGGATAAACTTAAATGAACTAAGCTTGAAGTAAATAAAGATAGAGATTAATACATTTATTGTAGTAATTTTTTTTTAAGAAATTTTACTACTTAAATTATAGAGAAAGTTGATGTAACTCAAGAAGTATAATATTTTTAATATTTTAAATAAATTAAAAATTGTATTATCTTATTCTTTTATATTTTAACTTTTTTTTATATATTATAAAACTAGTAAAATATAATAAATTTTGGTTATAGAATTTTCAGGTTAGTTAAAATGAAATTTAAATCAGCTCAGATTTTTGCTTAAACTTGCTGATCATGGTCATATAAATAAAACTAGTTTAACAACTAAATATTACTCAAAATTTGTAGATTTTTCCTTTTCTATATAGGTAGACATAAACTTTAATAACTGAGGTATCTAATTCCTAAAGATTTAATTAAACATATTAAGTACAAGAATAATAATTTTTTCTTTAAAACAAATCAAATTTTTTATGAGCATTAAAAATAATATCTATTAAAATAAATAAAGGTTATTTAATAAAATTAATGTTTTGCTAAATATGCATATATCTCTTAATTAAGTATTATAATGCAACTAGACAACTTTTATTAATATTCAAAGTTTAATAAAATAAATTATAATTAAGTTGACAGTTAACTGTATTTACTAGGGATGTTAAGTGGTCCTTAACTGGTCCTTATAATTTAAGAGATTACTAACTCTAGAGAAGTCTAATACAGTTCTAATCTAGCTAATCGAAATCTTTGAAATTAGGATATTTAAAATCAATTTTAAGATTTCAATATTTGAATCTTTAAATATTAATTAGCAAACATATATTCGAATATTCTATTTTCAAACAGAAACAGAATTTAAATTATAAATTCATCTTTATAAATAAATAAAAGTTACAAAAAAAATAAATTCATAATTTTAATATTATTTTATTATAGATATATGTCTGAATTCAAATTTATCTTAAAACTTAATTTCAGATTTTCTAATATGATTTTAGATATCTAAATTGAAATTATTCTAATCCCATAAATATTCTAATTTTTTTATTTTGGAAATACTGTATATATCAACTAAAAATTGTACGTTGCAGTATCAGATTCACACAAAAAGTAGAATTTTTTGTATAAAAAAAGAAAATTTTATAATTATGAGAATTGACCTTTGAACAGGTCCAAATCGGATATTTTAAACCAAAAAGGTTTGAATTATTTATTTAGAAATGGTTTTAAAGTCAAAATTTTATAAGTACCGGTTCTACAGAAATTTATTGATTTCAACACGTCACAATGTCATAATTTTATTTAATAATTACAAACAGAATTCTATGTTTCATAATCTTATAATGATTAATCCATAAAATAATTACGTTAAAATAAAAATATACCAAATTTGAATTCCTTAATAGCGCCCAATTTTCTATATATACTCTTCAATTATTTTGATATTACTTTTTGATAGTCTTATACCCAAATTTGAACTCGAATTAATAATAAAAGAAAGAGGAATACATGGCACACGATTCGCACAACGTTCCAAAATAGACCTTAATCCCCATTGAAATGTTGTTTTTGGATCTATGTTGCATAATGCCAAATCAATTGATAACTTATAAATCTTTTTAGGTGAAAAATCTACAACAATCTCTAACAATTCACGCTCTTCTAAAAAGAATAAGGAACGCAAAATTTCTATGCATTCTAATTGTTGACAACTATTAAAAATTCCTTTCAGTGGTACTATGTCTCCATTTGGAAATACAATGCGTAACGACCTCAGATTTGGACAAAATTTTCCTAATTTTAAATTTAATGAACCATTCAAGGCTATGTTTTTGTAAAGACTAAGTTCCTTTAGATTATTTCCATTAATTTCCAAGAATTTAATTAAGTATTCATCGTCTGGCATTCAAATCCAAATGTTAAAATTTGCAATTGAGGAAAGGCAGCATCTTGAAGTTCATTAAAACATTTTAAACCACCTATTTCGTTAATTAATGATAATGAAAGTTCTTGTAAATTCGAAAGTTCCGAAATTAGTGACCATGGTATACGAAAACATCCAACAATGCGCAACTTGGTTAATGTATTAGGAAATTTTGTAAATGGTTGAATTGTTGTTTTCAAATAGCCATTCAACTCCAAGTACTTTATATGTTTTTGAACAGAAACTAATTCTGCTAATCCATTTGGGACGTAACCTCCAAAAGTTATCATTAGGGATCGTAAATTGTGACAAATTCGAGATAGTTTATACAAAAATTCAGGAGAAGTATTTGAATAACACTTCAATTCAGAAAGATCTCTTAAACAATCTTCTCCTCCAGGATAGTTGATAAATGGTATATTTCTGTTGTTATACCATTTTAAAAATCTAAATGTTTCAGAGAGGTTTGATTCATTAACATATTAGATATTTCCCGTGTTATTATCGCCGTAGTTTGTTGATTCTTTTCAAAGCTTTCTAGATTATTAATAGGAAGACGGAGTTTATTAAATCTTTTAATTGAATTACAAATATCATCAATCTGAAGACTCTTGATTAATGTTGTATAATAAAATAATGGAGGTTTTGAAGTTGAGTCCGAAATTATAACTCCATTCAGATAAAATTGTTTTTGATTTATTAGGAAGACAAATGAGTAAAGTATTAAAATTTTGAATTTTTCTCCATAAAATTCGAACGGAAGTTGCACACCAAAGTCGGTTTACTTGTAAGCACGAGCGTAAGTCCTTATCTTTAAAATATTCAAAAATTTCTTTTAAACAGTCAGCAGGAACGTCACAAGGCATTTTGTTTAAAAGAAAAAAAAAGAAAAAAATACATTTGAAAGAATTTACTACTGAAAAAAAAGGGTTTTATAACAATGTAGATAGCTGGTGTTACACGATCATTTGGCAATCATTTTAAGTGAAGTTTAAAATACTTCAAGGTACTGTTACAATTATAATTCCGACCGAAATCTTCATGTAAATCGCTTTCGATATTCACAGTTAGTCTTTTTGATGATATTTTGCCAGGTTGTCAAGGTGCCAGTATGACAAATGTTCAAGTTGCCAGGCAGGCTTAATTATTTTTTTTATATATACCGAGCTGGAAATCCTAATATCCACGCTCGCCCTTGTGATATTTCTTTGATCTACATTCCTTCGAAATCCTCCTTTTTACACTTTCGCGATAATTTCTATTTCGCCGATTTATCTTTATAATTTTCGCATTTGTAATTTCGTTTATTGTTTTATATTTAATTTCCGATTTTTATTAGTAGTTTATTATTCAATGTTTATGTAATTATTTCGTATTTGCGCAGTTTTAATTAAATAAAATTTTTATTACTTGGCATTTACATAATTTAATATATTGAAAATGCGAAAGTGTAGAGCGCCGACGTTGAGGCAATATGATTAATTTGATATTATTAAATAAATACTTGTCACAATTACTTCGTTAATACCTTCTGCGTACATTGCAAAATTGTTTATAAATACATAAACGAAAGAACTGAATACAACAGTACAATGCTTCATTTTTTGTGCTGATCGCACCAGATAAAACTACAACAAATACGTTTTGAACTAGACCAAATTGAACGGAATACGTTCAATTGAACTCAAAAATTAAAGTATAAAAAGAAGATTCTTTCGAGCAAATAAAAATTTTCCAAGATAATTATTAAACACAACTATCATGGCCTTCAACAATCCTCGAATTACTTTATTTACGGTAATAACGACATTGCACAATAATGTGGAGACGATAATTGGATTATCGTTGTTTCAAAATTACTTGTCGTGGGTCAAAGGGAGCTATTACCGATATTTTTTTTTTATTGTTGAATAAAGACTTTACAATCCAAGATTCCAATATTCGTTATATATTCTTAAAGTTTTTGGTTTGATTTGCTAGGAAACTGTTTCCCGATGAAGATTTTCATATAAAATTATATCATCTCTAATGTAAGCTTAATTGCGGAAAAGTTTAAATTGAAATGAAATTTTTTCTTGAATGTTTCAGAAGTTATTTCATCACAACGAAAAATTTGTTGGGATGTAAATTAAATCTTTTATGACGATAGAATAACCGAGAATTTCATGTTCCCAAAATAAAAAAATTGGATAAATGGAAAATCTATTGTCATGGGTTTTTCGTTTATATTAAAAAAATTTAAAAATATGTAACTAATAATGTTCATTGGATATTGGTCGAATATTAATTTATCAATTTTATTAATTTTTTTTTTATTTCGTATTTATTATTTCTAGGATTTTTTTGTTGTTGTTGTCGTTGAAAAGTTCAATATGTCCTAAAGAGATCTCAGAACATTATGTTTCCCTGACCAAAGTGTCCTCCAAATCGACTGAATGTCATGTTACTTATGAATCACGTAATCCAAATAAACTGTTCTTGGAACAAGAAAATATATATATGATAACCTTTCAACGTGAATTCAAAGTAGTAACAGCCTTGCATATATTTACAGCATTTGGCCACATTGTAATTTTTTCACATATGTGCTTATTAATAACTGGTTTTAATTTAAATATAGACGTGATTATAAAAGGGTATATTATGATGTGAATATATACAGGGTAATTATAGACAGGTTCGATCTTCTCCCTTCACTTCTTTAAGTTTTATATTATAATATAATTTAGTATTTTGTAATTGTCTAGTTTAATGAGGCAGTACTTTGATCAATTGATTTTTATTAATAATTTATATAATAATTATCTAATATTAATCTTCGTTTACCAATCCTTTGTTTATAAATATAAACGTTAATAACAAAACTTTGATTATTAATACGATTTTGATTATTCGAATTTTTTTTATTTTTTTTCCAAATTTCTCTTTCGACGTCGAGACGCGTGACCAATACGAAATCATCGTACCGGTACGGTAATGGTACGAATTTTACGAAATAATATGTAACGTTGTATTGGATCTAACAAAACCATTCATTCATCCATATAGTATTCCTATTAAAACTTGGATAATGAAATAATTTTTTAACTTGAAATTATTACTAACGAAATTATGTATGTTTTTTATATTCCGTCAAAAATTAAGTCTGTATTATTTATTTTAGGACAATAAGATTATCAGCGTGATAATCTTGGGAGTATATTAACATAAAAGAATTAGCAATTTGATTAAATATATTCTCCTGGTCAAAAGATTAAATACAAATTTTGACTTTTTCAAACAATCTTTTTTAAATATTAAATATCAAAAATTTTTCATTTAAAGTAAAAAATATTTTTAATGCTTTGCAAAGCACCCATATATACATATATAATTTCGGAAACTAAATTATATTTTTCGGTTTGTCTATATTTGAATATTCCGGCGATTGATTTTTAAAAGTTTAGTGGCGCAGTATAAGGCCGGGCAAAAAAAAATTTTTAGATTCTCGTGACATAAAATTTTATAATTGACACGGGTCACCCGGTATTTTTTTATATATATATAATTTTTTTTTATATGTATTTAATATTATGTTTTGTATTACGCAAATATTAAGGTAAATGAAGGATATTACCACCATTATTGTAGTGAGTGTTATATGACAGTTTCTGACAAAAAAAGAATATCAAGTTTCAAATAACATAAAAATCACTCTAAAAAATTTTTTTGCCCGGCCTAATATTCGTAGAGTTAGTTTTAAATTAATTATTTTTTCTCAATATTTAATATTGATGAAAGAACTAAACAGTTTTCATTGATCAACGAACAAAAATTGAGTAATACGATGTATTGTTTGGGTACTAAACTGCTTTCCTAGCGATTTAGTATGAAAAAAATCCAAATTGCCAAAAGAATTTTAGATCTTTGAAATCAGGTAACATGCAGTATAATAGCGTTAAACTAATATATTTCCTTTAAATATGTATAAATATCTAAATTTCAAATATATTAATAATTTCAGAAAAGTTATAAAATTTAAATATTGTAATGAAATTATATAAATAATATATTAATAATTCTCTTTAAAAATTATCACCTATATAAATAAAAAAAAATAAAATTGAAGTTTATATAATTTAATATTTAATTTAAATTACCTACTTATTTCATCAGCTTTAATATTTAAAGTTTCTGTAAATTAAAGTATATAAATTAAACTTAAATTTTTTATTTTTATAAATTTATAATATAATGATAATAATTACCAGTACTTTGACTAATTTTGGTGTTTTGATTTAAAATTTTATTTAAATTTTCAGTAAAATTAAGTAAACGACTTGTATAATATGCTCGTGGATGAGATGTAGTATTCAATAAAATATTATTTCTTGCTTTATCTGCTTTGTAAAACTCTATAATATCATTTTCTGATTTTCTATCAAAATAAGGATTACTAATATTTTTATACCAATTTTCAATAATATTTTTAATTTCTAACATATTTGGTCTTTTAAATGGATCTTCACCCCAACATCTTTTCATCAAGTTAATATAGCATTGTGGAGTATTTTCAATAATTTTAGGATGTCTACCTTTACAAATACTTAAAGCAAGTTGAAAATCATAAGCTTCATTATCAAATGGAGGAATTCCAGATATTAATTCCCACATAATCATAGAAAAACTATATATATCACTAGCTAAAGTATAAGTTTGATTTCTTAAAACTTCAGGTGCTACAAATGGTAAAACACCATATATATCATTTTTTTGATAATATTTTATAGGTTTACATAATCCTAAATCGCTAATAGATAAAATATTTCCTATATCAATTAATATATTACCATGATGAAAATCACAATGAATAAGATTTTGTTGATGTATTTCATCTAATCCAATAATAATTTTATATAATTTAATTAATTTAGTAATCCAATTATTATTAACAATATTTGATAAATTTTTTCTTAAATTATTATTTTCTGCATAATCCATTATTATTATATAATTCAAAGTATTTGGATTTTGAGTAAATCCATATAATCTAATAAGATTTTCATTCAAATAATTTTGACTATAGCATTTATAATGATGTTTATACTATAAAATAATAAGATTTATTTAAATAAATAATTTAATAAAATAATAAATCGTAAATTATATACCTCATTTAAAAATTCTTTATTTAAATCTGATGAATTATTAAAACTTTTAAGAATTATATTCATTTTACCAATTCTCTTCCATTTTTCTATCTTATAAGATAATATATTAATTTTCCATTGTTTTCTTATAATAAATCCATCTAACCAAATAGCTTTATATATAATATTAAATCCTCCTTTATCAAAATATTCAATATTTTTAAATTTATTATAAGGAATCCATTCTAAAACTTGTTTTGCATGCATAGCATTTAGTTGAGTTTCTTGAATAAATTCATCAATATACTTATTACCATTAGTCCAAGAGGAAAATTCTTTTTGAAATTGTTTAGAATTACAATTTTTACACCATTTATATGAAGTAATTTTTTTATTACAATTTGAACAAGTTCCTATTTTCTAAATAATAATTATATATTCTTAGTATTTTATTTTCTTTTTTAAATATTAAAAAAGATATATTACTTACTAAATTAAATAAATATTATATAAAATTTATAATATATTTTTAAAGTAAAAATTAAATAATTATAATTAATTATATTAATAATCATTTTATTTAATTAGATAGCAATCAATAAAAAAGGAAAAAATCTAAATTTTAATAAATTTTTATTAATTAGTCTACTTGACTGATCATAATCATGTATTAAAATTAGTTTAAAATCTAAAATTAGCAAAAATTTCAGATTTTCTCCTTATTACTAATGCTATTCTAATTTATTATTTATTATTAAAAAAATATGTAAAATTATAAAATAGAAAATATATTTAATTAAATAAAATTAACAAATACTTACCAACTATTATATTATAAATTATTAAATATAATTAAAAAAAATTAGATAAGTTTTTAATTAAAAATAAATAATATAATTAAATATAAATAATTAATAAATATAACTTACTATCTATTTATTATTAATATTAAATATTAAAAGAAATATATTTTTTTATAAATAAAAAAATTAATTATATTTTAATTATAATAAAATTAAAAATAGATAAATTATTATAAATTAATTTGAATAATTTATAAAAGTAAATTATTAACTTACAGTCTATAATTAAATATTTTTTTAAATATATAAATATATTTAAATTATAATAAAAATTATAATATATTTTAGATAAATAATAAAATAACTTACTTTCTAATTATATTAAATTATAAACAATTTAGTTAAAAAAAATATTTATATATATATAATTAATAAAAATAACTTACGATCTGTTATATTAATAAATATCAAAATATTATTTAGATATCAAATAAATAATCAATAATTTAAATATTTAAAATAGAATAGTTGATCATAAATTAAAAAGTATAATTAAATATAAAAATCAATAAATAACTTACAGTCTATAAATTGAATATTTTTATAAATAAAAATTTAGTTAAATTAAATGATAATAAAATTATGTTAAATATAAATAATTAATTTATAATAGCTTACAATCTAAATCATTAAATATATTTTAATAAAATTTTATTAAATTTAAATTATACAATTAAATATGTAAAATTAATAAAAATAACTTACCCCCTAAAAATATAATTTTGTAAATAAATAATTTAATAATAATAAAAAATATAATAAATATAAATAATAACTTACAATCTAATTCATTAAATTATAATAAAAATTTAATTATAATTTAAATTATGATAAAAATATAATTTATATATAAATAATTAATAAAATAATTTACTTTCTGCAATATAATTAATTATTTAATATATTTATTATAAATAAATAATTAATATTAATTTAAATTATAATAAAAAATTATAAATTATCAATAAATTAACTTACTTCCTAATATATATATTTATAATTAAATAATTTTAATTAATTTAAATTATAATTAAATATAAATTAATAAATAAAATAATTTACCTTCTAATATTAATATATTTTTAAATTAAAAATTTAGTTAGTTTAAATTATAGTAAAATAAAATAAATATTAATATTATAACTTACTTCCTAATAATATATTTTTATAAATAAAAACAATTTAATTATTTAATTGCATTTAAATTATAATAATAAATCTAATTAAATATAGATAATTTAAAATATCTTACTGTCTATTTAATTATTTAATAATTAAATTATAAATAAAAAATATTAAAATTAAATTATATTAAATTATATAATTAATAAAAATAACTTACTATCTAAATTATTAATATTTTATAAATAAAAAATTTAATTAAGTTTAATTTATAATAAAAAAATATAATTAAATATATATATAATCAAAAAACATAACTTACGATCTAAATCATAAAATAATAAAAATTTAGTAATTAAAATTATATTAAATTGATAATTAATAAAATACTTAAAATCTAAATCATAAATTTTTAATAAATTTATATAGTTAAATTATAATAAATAATTAATAAAATAACTTACTATCTATTTATTTATTAAACATTTTTTTTTTACAAATTATAAATTTAATTAAATTTAAATTATAATTAAATATAAAAATCTAAATAATAACTTACAACCTAAAAATAAATATTTATTAAATAAAAATTTAGAATTTTTATTATAATAATAAGTTAATGAAATTTAAATTAAATATAAATAATAACTTACTATCTATTAAATTATTAATTATTATAATTTTTAAATAAAAAATTTGTTAAGTTATATTATAATAAAATTATAATTAAATATTAATTATTAATAAAAAAAAAATTATTTACCAACTATTGTATTATTAATAATTAAATATTTTTGTAAATAAAAAATATAGCTGAATATAATTTATAATAAAAAGAATATAAAATAATTAATAAAAATAACTTACAATCTAAATCATTAAATTATTTTTAAAAATAAAAAATTTCGTTATTTAAATTATAGTAAAGTATAATCAATTAATAAAAATAACTTACAATCTAAATCATTAAATATTTTTTTTTTAAATAAAAATTTATTTGAATTAAATTATAGTAAAATTTATAATTAAATATAGAT
>CAJVPQ010001575.1:0-17408 GCA_910591825.1 Funneliformis caledonium
TGCATTACATATATAAATTTTGTAAAAATTTTATTAATAAATTGTTAAGTAATAAACGTCGAAATCAGCTATAATTTTAAATGATCGGTAAATGATCAGCAAGTAGTCAGATATTTTTTGAAGGGGAGTGTATCTCTAAGACTTACAAGCAAATTTATGAATAGTTGTTACAGGAACACTAATAAGAACTTTCAGAACCTGTATTAATAAGTCAGCAAAATTATAACTACATAGCCGCCTTGTCTCCCATTTCGTAAAATCCCAATATCATTCTATGAAATTGCATTCTCAATGAAATTTTGGGTATTGTTCAAAGATATATTTTGCTTTGATTATTGCTTCCTCTAATATCAAACATTGTTCACGAAAATTAGGTTGTAATGACATGATTTGTCATGCATAACAATCAAGTCTTTCTGGATCAACTTCTTCATATTTTCCAGAACATTACTCACATATCAAACGAATATTTTTTGTTGGCCAAAGGTTACGTTCTTTAAGTATTTACTTAATATCTTTTGGCTGACTTTTTAGTTTATAATTATCTGAAAATATTATTGATTGCACCTGCTTTTCTCCATTTTCATCAATGTACCAACTATCACGCATTTTTGGTATTTCTTTAGGACCTAAGTTTATCCTTGTTGCAATTAATGCATCAGCTGCCATTGCATTATGATTATAGATTGATCAAAATAAAAAATTCCAATACAATCAGAATGCAATATCTCAAATATTGGAATTGTTTAATTTATAAGCTATATTTATAAACAAAAAAATTAATTATTTTGATTTTTAAAAATCCACATACTTTAATTTTAAGTTTATAAGAAAAGCTTACCTGATCTAACATATGTTCTGATTTCCAATATCCATCTGTTTGTATAGAACGAAAAACAAAAGCTTTCTTATTTTTAATATGTGAATTTGCTTGCATTTATTTATCAGATAATTGTAATAATTAATGACATAGATAAAGAAACTATAATAGAGCGTCCTATGTGCTTCAATTGTAAAATATCTTCATCATCTTTTATCCAAATTCTCTGTTGCCCATAATTTGCATAAAAATAACATTCATCATGCATTATCTAGACTATTTTTTTCTTTTCTAGCTTAAGTTGGGGTTTTAAAATAATATCTAGCATATCACCATTAAAAACTTTCATATATTTTTAATATTTAAACATCCTCTCCAACCATTCCTTTCTATACTTTATTACATCTAGTCGCTCATGCTCATCATAATATACTCTCTTTTTCTCTCATCATATTTATATCCCTATAAGTACATATAATTTCAATAGGTCTTCTTAGAAATTGTGTCTTTCTTAATATAACCTATTAATTTTAGGAATAAAGTTTTCTCAATATATTTTTTAAATTTCCAGAAGAACGCAACTCTGGTTTTTGTTGTCATAATTACGCTTGGCAATTCTCCTTGAAATTTCATTATTTAATAAACTATTTAATTTCATATGCTTTCTTTGATGATAAGCAAAAAGTTCATCTGTTTGTATAAAATGATCTCCCCATTTTCGAATACACCTTATCATATAATCACCTTTATTTCATATGGATTGTGCAATATGATTACTAGTGTCCATTTTACCCTACCTATCTAATAACAACTGTATGTATCTATGTATACTCAAATAGCATAAATAATCATAGGTAAAAATATTATAATTTGTTTTTACTAATTTTGATATTAAACACTGTTGACTTATTTCTTCTAAGCATTTTTGTAAATCAATAAAAGTTAAGGAACTTTGCATAGTTTTAGGAGATGAAGATGAAGATTTTGGGAATAGTTGTGATGGTTATGATGATCATAATAAGAAAATACTAGTTGATGCTTCACTATTTTTAAAAAAGGTATTAAGTGTTTTCATTCCCTTTACATTATATTCTAATTCTTTCTTTTTATTTTTATTTCTCCATATTGTAGTTCTTGAGTCTCCGGTATATGCTACCCTAATATTATTTGCAATATTCTTATACTAATAAAGAGCTTCAGTAATAAGTCTGTTTCTTGTTTCTTCAACTCCTCTTTTGTCCAATAATTAATAGGTTCTTCTTCTGTTTTAATAATTTCATCAACTTCAAAAACTTCATTAACAATTTTACCATCCGCTTCTAATTCATCATTCTTTTCTATAGCTATTTTTTGAGATATATTAAAAACATGCAATTTCAAACATTTATAACTTTTTATCTAAGACTTATTTTAAAAATCTGACTAGTAATTTGATAGAGCTTATCATAAAAAATAAAGTTACCAGTTTATTTCTTTTAAATTTTATTTTTTTAAAATTTTGAAAGATTTTTAAGTGTTATAATTTTATTGTTGAGTATAGATTTCCAGCATCATACATGCTTTATATCTTGCTAAAAAAAAAGATAAGGAGATATGAAGCATAATTAGTATTATTGTATGATGCTAAGAGTTCTATGAAAGCATATGTAAATGGAATCTTTATTACCTTTTCACATGTAGATCTCCCTATAAGACATATAGTTAGTTTTACACTTAATGATCTTAAAAATGCGAGTCTTTCAACCCTTCATAACATATGCTTTTACCATAACTATTTACTTTTAGAGTTAGTTCTGTATTGCATATAGACTTTCTTTTACATTTTTTTCGTATTTGTATGAAAAAAAATAAATGTATCAGTTAGCATATTTCGTTATATGTGAAAATTATATATCATACAAGACCTGACTGATGATCCACTTATTTTTTATTACATAATCTGTAACTTAGCAAAAAATCTTCTGAGCTAAAAATTACTACTCTGTGTTAATAATCAGTATTCTGGACTTAACCTTTAAGGCACTTTACTAAATTTTTCACATCAAATATATTATTTTATTATAGTAATTATGATAAATAATACTAATAATAAAATTGATTCAAATGAAAAATTTCCTCAATTATATAAGGTATTTTTATATAAAAAAAAGAATATAACAGCTATTCAAAAAATCTCAGTATTAACAGTAATGTAAATTAAATAGTAGTACACTAAAGTAATAAAGCAAAAACACTTGCTGATTCATATGAATTGTTATTAGAATTAGTGAGGGATTTAATACTGATACAAAAGAAACTTGGTATAGATATCAATTCAGTTCTAAAAGTAGAACTTAGAAGGAATAAAGCCTCTTCAGATAAACTAATTAGATTATTTGATTTGCTTTTATCTTTATAAGATGATATAGTGATAATTCAGAAGAAACTCAGTATTATTAGATATACTAATCAAGAAATGGCAGAAGAGGATGATAAAAATGCAAGAGCATATCTCTGAAATTTTATAGTCCCTTAGAAGATATCCTAAGTGTATTAATATAAAAATTCATTGATAAGGGAGTAAAAATGTTTTATTTTACTGGAAAGGGACTATCGTTATTTCTGAAGGTCACTTCTTAATAATTGCATAAAATTTTCATAAAAAATTTGGCTAGCATAGACCAGTATCCATGTCTAGAATAGGTTAGTTAATCTATATTTTTTTGCCATATAGGATATAATTCAACAAAAAATCTTCTGAGCTGATCACTGATTCAGATTAGTTAGATCAGTAAAGTATCACTATTTCATAAAGTGCTATATTAACTGATTAAGAAAAAAATAAAATTATTATTCTAAGCACCGCTGGCTTGTTTAAGATAATCTCTATATATGACAATAAAATCAGAAATGATCTTATCCCTAAAAAACTCAATATGAATATTTGAATTAAGCTGGACTAATGTTTTTTTTCTAATATTATCGCATTCTTTCAGATTAAAATATTTTAAATTGGGACATGAATGAGCAATTTTCTTAATAGTCAGATCAGTAATTTTGCAAAAGCTAAGGTTAAGATGATAAAGCATTGGGCAGGAATAAATAATATCACAAATTAATGTTTCAGTGATCTCTTTGATAAGAAATATTTAGATATTCTAATTTATAACATGATTTTATGATTGTAGATAAACCTTATCAATTATTACTTTAGAAGTAAAGATTTTATTGAGATTCAGTTTAGTATCACCCAAATTTAGATACTTCAAATTTAAATATAAATCCGTTATTAAATGTAACACTTTATCACTAATTCTTGGCTATTTTTGAAATCTATATAAATTATGTTTAGAAACAATTGTATAATACCTTTGATTTTTTTTTATTTGAAAATAGAAAGTAGTATGAAATTTTAAGATGAGTTAGACATGAGCTATAAATTAGTTTTTAACCTTTTATACCTAATTTTAAAAATCTTTTTAATTGAGATTATTAATCTTTTACTTCACTTCTTTTTAGCTTAACACATTTCTATAGAATAGAAACATTGCATCTGTATCAAAGCTAGTAAACAAATAGAGTAAAATATAATGATTTATCTATCGCTAAAAAATGTAAAATCTGTTTTAATAATTCTGGTATAATAAAAATGCTTGTATGTATCATAAATAATATATACTATATCTTTAAACAAAAAATAAAATTAGCTAAATCTGATTTACTAATAGATCACTACTCTGCACTAATTAGTTTAGAGTAAGATTTTTTATTATATGCATTTTTCTTCTAAATCTTTTCTTCAGATTAGACACTCTTAAATTCTTTAATACTTAATCATGTTTACTATTTCATTAATATCAGAATTGGATGAACTGGACTCAAATGAACTAAGTTCTAATGTATTTGATTCAGATGAATTAGACTCAGACAATGAACTAGACTCAGACAATGAACTAGTCTCTAATAATAAACTAGCTTCAGATGAATTTAATTCATATAAATTAGTTTTAGATGATGTAAACTTAGGCAGAATATTAATTAAGAATATCAAATGCTTTTGATCACTTTTCATTTTGATTATTTATCTATTAAACTTAATATCTTTAATCAAAAAATTTCTGGGACGAAGTCATTTCAGAAAAATACCTACTTTCTTTATCTTAACCTTCTTTTTAGCTGTATCTTCCTTCGTTGCTTATGAGAGATAGCCTTTTCATCTCTTATCACAATTGTCTTGACCGAATCAGATTCTTTAGAAGACTCAGACAAACTAGACTCATAGAAATCTACAGTAGTGAGGTTAATCTCATCCTTTTTAAACTTTTTGCTTTTTGGCATTTTTTTAATATTTGACAAGAGAGCTATTTTTTGTATTAAGTCAACTACAGTCTCCATATCTACATATTCATCCAAATATTTAGTCTCTAAGAATTTACATCTTTTTCTAATCTTTTTCTAAAGTGTTATGTTAGGAATAATAATTTTTCAATTGTTTTTTTAGTGCACTATTTTTACTGAAAAGCATAGTATATACTTCTGCATTTTGCTTGTTTAGTCTAAATATCTGAATTAAATTCTTTGTATATCTAATGATTTTCTGCTCACTGTATGTACTATCGGATGAATATTTTTAATCAGTTACCATTTTTGCAATATTTTATATATGATATATCTTGCTTTAAACAAAAAAATAAAATTCCTAATAATTTACTACGTTCATGATCAGTGAAAGAAAGCTATAAATTTTTACATATAAATTCCTATTCATATACTTCAAAAATTTTATTTAAGAGAGTGGATTAGTTTAGTTTTTTAGGAACTATTTTCATCAAAGAATTTGAATGTTCATGCCTGATTGTAAGACTTCTCTCTCTTTTTTAAATTAACTATAGTATATTTTTTCGCAGGAAAGAAGTGGTTATTAGGATTGTATCAAAGTACTTCGCTGGTAATAGTCTCAGCTTTTGATAAATTCTTTATATTATATAATATAACTGCAAATATAACTCCCAATTTGCACAAGTATTTAGGAACTAATAATTTGCTAGTTTTAGAAAGAAATTCATCTTTTTTCAGAAATGTATTAACTCATTTAGTTTCAGGTTTTTCTGAATCTCTCAACTGCCCAGAAGATATTACTTTCTGAATCTATACAAGTAATTATCTCGCTCAATCTTTATTCTTTTTTATTGATTTAAATACTCGAAAAATATCTTACTGACCCCAATTTTTTGTGTATCCAGTTACATCTCCATTAGATACATACAAGGTTTTAATTTCAACAAAACAGATGCAGAACATTATTATTTATTATTATATTCACGAAGGCTTATAAGTCAAGTATATTGGATACATCATACTCATTTAATCTTTCCTTAATTGATTCTAATGAGAAGTGATCTGAATAATCGATCTCTTCATTTTTAAATTGCTCACTACGCTATATTTGAATTTTATTAGATAAACAGGTTAATTCAAAAATCTTTGTAGTAATGATTATTGTCTTTGAGGCATTAAGCTTCTGCAATTCCGTTTGAAGTCTAGTTAGACTAGATGTACCAGCAACTGAATTAGGAGCTATCTCAGCTAAGACTAAACATAGGTATTAGAACCTCTGAAAGCATTCTGAAAGTTTCAGATTTCAGTATATACGAATCGAAACTTGACCCATAACCAAAACTTTTACCAAATCTCGAAACTATTTATTTTTTAAAATTTATTCCATAATCCTAAACTTCTATCAAATCCTGAAACTAAATTTTATTATAAATAATCACTATACCAGATACCTGATTATGTAATAGCAATAATCTTTTTTTTTTTTTGAAATGTCTGATAATAATGAAACTTTAACTTTAAAAAAATTAAAGTCCATCAATTTTGGTGAATATTCAAAAAAACCTATTTGGAGATTTTTTGAACAAGAGGATGAATTAAATAAAGGACATTATATTGCAACATATTTAGCATGTGATCAAACTTTTCGACCTGAAAAGACTGGAATAATAGAAAAACATATAATTAATTGTTCAAAGGTAGACCATTCAATTCGTGAAGCTATCATATATATGGTAGAAATATGTAAAATATCTTTCCTTAATGCTATTAATCCTAAATGTAAAAAAAGTTAAGTTGAGAATGATCAAACAACTTTAGTCAAATTTTATGAAAATTTAGAATTAAGTAGAGAATGAAAAGATATTATTGATACAGCTTTTATTAAAGCTTTTGTATATTGTAGCTTGTCATAGCATCAAATTGAACATCCATTTATCATTAAATTGCTTAAGCAACTTCAGTCAAATTATAATCCATCAGATCAAAAACAATTATTAATACATTATTAACACAAGAAATTTTGCGAGTTAGTGTAAAATTCTATAAGATATTTGATGAAGAAGATAATATTTGTAAATATAAAAATTTATATTAATAAAATTTATTTTATTTTCTTATAATAAAGCCTTAGATAGATAGACAAGTCCATTAGGTAAATCTCTTTGGAATTTTGTCATTAATCTTAATAATGTGAGAGATCTTCTTTAGAAAATTAAGAATTTTTCTATCAAAAGTCATACAGTTAAATTTCTCGCATAACATATACAATTAATTCTTGATGATATTAGTATTCAAAAATTTGTAGAGATTGTAACAGATGTTAGACCAAATATACATTCTGCACAAAATTTAATATCTGAAAAATTTCCACATATTATTAATATCTGATGTATAGCCTATTTATTAAATTTAATTACTAAATATTTAATGAAACATGTATTTGTAAAATGAATAATTTAATGGTATATAGTAATTGTAACTTATTTTAAAAATTCACATAGACCAAAAGAATTATTAGATTTAAAAATTTCAAAAAAAAAATATAATAGACAGAAGATTAAAAACTTATTTAGATATACGATAGATAACAGTATATAAAATGTTAAAATCAATTTCTCAACTAGAAATTTGTCTTAAAGAAGTTATTAATAAAAATTTTAACATTATTATAAGTGAAGTTGTTAAAATAATTATTAATTGAAAAAGAGGATTTTTTAATGATGTTTGTAATTTGATTAATATTATGAAACCTATTAAAGAAGCTATTTTTACTCTTGAAAGTAATAAAGCAACCCTGACTGATTATTATTTTTCCTTAGCATATCTTGGTCAATCAATTAATAAAATATCTGAAGTTGATTACATGACATTTCATCAGCATGCAATAAAGATTTTTAATGAACGTTTTACATTAAATAACTTTGATGAATATCTCTTAGTATATTATATTTATCCTAGATATAAAGTTATAAAATTTGATATTTAAATTTATTTAATACAATAATAGAAATTTTTTAAATTATTAACTTTATTAATAAATAGGTATTAGTATAAAAGAAGTACATTATCAAAGAATTTAAAGTGCAGCTACACATATTTGACAACAAATGTTAAAAATTTCTGATATTGCTGTTTATTTTAAAGAATATAACCATTCAAAAAAACAATCTGCAAAAACTCTTTTAGCACAAATTGATGAATTTCATTTTCAAGCGAAATTATACAAATTACCATATGATTCTCAAGTAAATACTCCTCTTAACTGATGAAAAATGTATAAATCTACTTCACCTTACATATAATTACTTGCAAAAAAATTATTTTCTATTATTTCTCATACAGCTAACTGTAAATGAATTTGATTAATTTGTGGATGGATGACTGGAAAAAGAAGAATACAATTATCAGTAGAAAATTTAGTGGCTATATCAAAAATCCATTTGTATTATATTACTAATAGTAAATCTGAATTAAATAATTATGGTAAAGATCGAACAACTGATGAAATTTATATCACTTTAAATGATGCTCATCATCATATTGAAGAATATGAAATAGAGGAATATAATGAGAAGCAAATAGAAGAATAATTATGACACATTCACTTGATGATAATGAGCAAATTCCATTTCAAGAATTAGAGATTTCAAAAATACTTGATTTGGAATTAATGTTTAGAAATAAGCTAGTAGAAAATAAATAATTAGAAATTGATGAACTTGATAAATTTATTCAAGAATTGAATAATGAGAAAGATTTTGATCCAGATTTATTAGTTTAAGGTTTTATTAATAATTAATTAGTTAATTTGTGTTTGATTAATATAATTGATAATGTAATAAAATTATATTAGTAATAATATAATAAATTTATAAAACAATAAAATAAGTTTTAGCATATTTTAGTTTATATATTTCGAAATTAATTTCAGGTTTTGGGTTTTAAAAAAATAAATGCATTTTCAAAATTAGGTTTCGTTATATACTAAAACTTAAAGAGTTTCAAAAGGTTTCAGTTTTGATATCCATGTTTAGCTAAGACCCTTGCTATAGCTTTTACATCTTTTTCATTAAGATTATCCTAGACAATTTGTTGAGCTATTCTTTTAATAGTCTCTCCTTCTAGAATAATGTCAGATGCTTGACATAGATTTACTTTCCTCGCTTCTAACACTACTTTTTGAGAATTCAACTTTTACTTTGACCAGTTCTTTGAGATAGGATTAATATAAATACCTGCTCTTTGCTAAAATTATACCCTTCTTGAAAGCATTGATGATTCTTATCTCTTTTTAGTTTATCTATTAAAAGTTTTTTATTACTTATATCTTTACTAAGTTTGTAGTTTGCAACATACTTTGTTACAATCACAAACATGATAATATGATTATACTCTAAGTAACTACTAGATTATATTCAACTGTTAGGTTATACTACGTAAAAAAAAGTTCAATTCAAAAATAATTATTCTGATAATTTATTACACTATGATCAGTGAGGTAAAAATAATATTATAATTTATTGTGAGCTCTTTATAAAATCATGAACTCTGGTCAGAAGTTTGCTTTACAAACATTTAAAAATTACAGGTAAATAAAATATGTGAAAAAAATAATAATAATTCTTTCTCAAAAATAAATTTTCTCGAAAGGGAACAGCATTCTATAAATTTCTATCTTATTTTCAGAAAATATCACTATTAAATAGGGTATTCTTTACCAAAGCATACCATTCTCCTGGAGTATGCTTATATTTTTTTGCCATTCTTCATCAATATCAAGCCATGAAGATGTGACTCCCTTATCCTCAATAGAATAACAAATAATCTCTTTCTCTATCAGTCTTTCATATACTGTCATGTTTATATATTTATTAGAAACTTCTTCTACTTCTTTTGTATAATTACACATCTGAGCGTTAGTTTCTATCCTATTTTAAAATATAATGGAATTAAATCAGTTTTTTTCTGTGATAATCACGAAAATGTCTAGATTCTCATCAAGTTCAACTACTTTTTTTCTGAGATACTCTTCTCACTGAGATCTGAATAGAAGTATTACAAATAATACTTTATTGATAGGTTTAGAAGAATCACGCTTGTTATTTTTTTTTTTGAAGGCATATTCACCACTTTGCTGATAAGCTCAAAAGAATTAAAAAGCTTACTAATCTTAGGTTTATCAATTACTGGTTCAGGTATTTTAGAAGTCTTAGATGTGCCAGATGTAGTCCTTTTAGAATCTATTGAGGTGACTGAAACTTCAGTTTGTTTTATCACATAGTCAAAAAAGTTTTAAATTAAATCACTTTTCTTATTTGCCTTCTTATCTTTACTAGTATTAGGTGAAGTCGTATTCTTTTTTGGAAGAGTTAGGATTATTTTTGGAAGAATAATTTCTAGAATATTGAATATGAATATGTCTGCTGTCTCATTTTCAGGTAAGTTAGGTTAAGGTGTATCAGAAAATTCTTCAATATTGCCTAGGTCAGATTTTCAGAACTTGATTATGATTTTGGAACAATCAAGAATATAATGATACTCTCTTTTTTTATTTATCTGTAGACGAGTTTATTCAATGCTAATTTGTGAAAACTTCTTTTCTAAATTACTATCAGAAAATGGTTTTTTACCATTCTTTTCATACTATTTAAAATAAGTCTAATATAATAATGTGCACTTAGATTGATTATCTCACTCTCACCCTAAGATACAATATAATTAATTAAAAATTGAACAGGATTAGGGAGTTGGTCTCACATTATTTCTTCCTTTATTTTAGTTACAAGAATTTCTTGTAATTCAAAATTTGAGATATCATGACTAAGAAGATATTTCATGACTACTTCTAATGAATTAGGATAGTCAAGAACTTTTTCTAGTTGTTTAAAATAAGCTTTATTCCCTTAATAGTATATGGAGACATTATAACAGACTATACGAGAATCCCCTATATCTATTTTAAGCGAGACATTCTGATTGCTTATAACCATATACCCAGCATAATCATTTATTTATATAGTTTCAAGGCCCTTATATTCTATGGCTACTATATCTTTTGTAATAAGTGATTTGAGATACCCATTAAATCTATACTATTCTTCATTAGATATTCCAGTCTTATTTATAATAATAAGCTTTTAAGCTTAGATGGCACTATTAAAATATCCAGAATTTTTTTCAAATCTAACATTGCAAAATGGAGATGTGATCTCAAGACTTTATCATCGTTAAAATTAATAATAATATTTTTCTTGTATTATTGTAGTGTAGATTTTAGTACTAAGATACTTTAAGACTTCTTCTCTAGCTTATATATTAAATATGCTTATTAATCCTAAAAATATTTATGAAGTTTCACATTTTAATCACTGATTATATTTATTGTATGGCAGAGAATAGAATCCATAATTTCTTTATTAATTTTTGATGCTTGCATTAGCCAAAAATCCTATGAAAAGATTAAAGAACTTTGTATTATGAGCTGGAGTATTTAGCAGATATAAAAGAAAATATTGCGGTAAAGAATTAGACCTTTAGTAACCATCTGATCTATTAAATTAATTAATTTCACTGGCTCTCCTTCTAACTCAACTAAGTTAACTTCATACTTGACAAGATCTAGTTTTAACGTTATATCAAAATAAAGTTCACTATTCAAATCCTTTATTTTGAGTATCTATAATCTTGATGTCATTTGAATACAAGTGACTGTTGCCTAAATTGCCTCATAAATCTCATTACAAGAAAATTTCTGTTTAAATACATACATATCTAATAAATTACTTTATATAAAGTAATCATTAGAATTTGAAATACTGGATCGACCTATTTTACAAAAGTTAGAAATTTTTATTCTCAAACTAAAGCAGTTTTGCTAATAATAAGTTTTTTTAAAAGTTTTCTAGATCTGGATTGCTTATCTTAATTTGTACAGTAGCAGAAAAAGCTGTAAAATTTTTTTATTTCAAATAATATATGCATCATTATTATCATATTCTTAGTTATATATTGGGCAGTGTGATGAAGAGATGTGTAATAGTAAAAATTTATCAGGAAAATTTTCAGATGGATATGATAAACTATACCTTTCAATGCTAGATTTTTGAAATAATGTCTCTACTAGTTCAAATTCAACATTAATGGTGACATTATTTATACTAAGATATCTTCCTATTTTTACTTTCAGAATAGTCAAGAGAGGACTATCAATGACTTTTGATTCATTATATGGTGGGTAAATTATGAAATCAAAATGATTCTATCTTTTAGATGAATAGTTTTTTTTATATAAATATGTTCTTTCATTTTTTTTATTATACTTAGGCGAATCAAGCATTCATAAAAAAAATAAATATTTATTTGCAATATTATCTATAATACTTTTTTCTGAAGAGATATTATGACATGAGTGATGTTTGAGAGTCTTATACTAGTGTTGAGATATGGAATGACATTTTTTTCACATCACTACTACTAGCAACAG
Organism: Funneliformis caledonium; assembly: GCA_910591825.1. Lineage (NCBI taxonomy): Eukaryota > Fungi > Glomeromycota > Glomeromycetes > Glomerales > Glomeraceae > Funneliformis > Funneliformis caledonium. Next base: position 12,621 of record CAJVPQ010001575.1, read on the forward strand.
TAATACTATTTTTATTACACTCTGGGAATATTTCTAGATAAATATCTCATTGGATCATTTTTTTGATGACTTTTGAAAGGTATACTATATTAGGACTGGGAAATCTTTATTATATGTCTCTGTCATAGAAGACACCTGACCTTATTTTCACAAATCAGATTTTTTTATAATTAAGCGAATCAGATTTACGAACACTTTAAAAAATTAATAATAATGTGAATCATTATTTGATCAAACACTTTATCAGCATACTATTTATTAATCAAAATTTTTAAAAGAAATTCTTTACGTATAGAAGGTACATTAAAAAATTCATAAATGGAAATAGTCTCATCATCTACTGAAATCAAATTATCATTTACTTTAATAAATGAGCATGCACCTAAAAAATAAACTACTTCTCGTGAAGTAATATGAATTGTAATATTCCCTACTGAATTTTTGCACGAAAAAGCAGCGTGACACTTGCATATAAACTTCAATAGAAATATATAATAAATGATCTAAAAAGCCTACCGGCTTTTCAATCCATGCATGTTGTTGTTCACATTTTTCATACATTACGATAACTTTTCCTAAACATAAAATTCTATTTGAATAAACTATTAAAAATCCACCTTTAATTAAAGGATAAATATCAGAAATATTCGCCAAACCAAGATTCGTTACTAAAAATTAATAATAATAATTATTATTATTAAATAATATATATTTTTCATGATGTAAATGAAAAATTTTACCTAAAGTATTGTTAGGTAATATTTCTAATCTTTTCCTTTCTTCCTATAGATCTTGATGTCTTTTTCTTTGATTTTCATCAATATTATCTGCTGTTATTTCAGTAATAAGTTTATTAATAACATTTTCATTAATTTTATTATTATTTATATCTATAGTGGTTTGATGTAAATAATTAGAATTAGATTTTGAATTATGCAAAAATACATCATGACTTTGACGAATTTATAGAAGAGTTAATATATTTAAAGTATTATTTGTAAAAAATGATTGAAATAGATAAAAAGATATGGGAATGGAAGAATGCTAAATGATATATTAGATATCAGAAAATTCTCCAACTGATAGTAATTGTTATATTACATCATCATCATCATCTTCTTCTTCTTCATCCAAAATTTCTTCTTCATGTAATTGATCATTTTTATCTTGTGAATCTGATAGTATACGTGCTATTTCAAGAGCTGCGTTACTAACTGTAATTGAATGACTTAAAGTAATTTCATCATTAGAAGTATTTATTAATTCTGTATAATAATTAATTTATTAATTAATTAATTTAAAATTAATTATAATATATATGATATAAACAGATTTATTCACCATTTTCACCATTTTCACTATCTTCATTATCTTCAATATCTGTCATTCTTTCTATAAGTAGGAATTGAGGATTCTTCATAATTTCCCATATGAATATATTTTACTAATAATTCAGCTTCATTAAATGCATTCTAGTACATTTTTATATATCTTCAATAGTAGGCCAAGTGCGAAGTCTTTCAATTGTTTCATGTGGAAGTGATATACCATCTATATCAAAAACATAACCTGAAAATACACTTTTTATTACTAATTATATTAAAAATTAAAATAAAAAAAAAAGAATTATAAAATATCTGCTGTAGAATTTCATTCTCTAGTAGTATTAATTATTCCTGCTCGTAAAATTTTATCCTGATATGAAACTCTTTGTTGTATTTTAAAAAACTCATAAAAATTAAAATCTGAAAGTATTTTTTGTGAAATTCTAAACATATGCTCTAATGCCTCAGTTCTATGTTCTCATGATAATAAAGAAAATTATGAATAATATTCATGATGTGCTATTACAAGCATTACCAAAGATTTTACCATACTAATAAAAATATCATAACTTTGTATTGAAATAAAACTTTTTTGTAAATTATACTGTTTTTTTGAATACTGAATACTACAGCATTCAATATATTTTTTCATATATTCAAAAAAAAATAAGCACGTAATATCATTTTAATTCGCGTTTTGTGATTAATTGTTCTATTTAAGTAAGCATCACATAATTCTTCTAAATAAAAAAAAAATATATTAATTATTTAAAATTAAATTAAAAATAATATAAATATTGCAATTACTAATATAAATAAATATATAAAAGACTGATTGTTTCATCAGTTAAAGTATCATCAATAAGAATTTATATTAGGTTATTTGAATGAAAAGTATGAAATGCTATACTATCATCTTGTTTATCAACATTAAATACATCATATTTTAAAAGAAAATATTGTGATTGATATGCTAATTTAAAAAGTTAATCATAATATGCAGTATCAATTCCCAATGATAGAAGTTTTACTCCAGAAAATATTTGATTTCTAGCTATTTTCTTAATATGTTTTGGGTCTTGAACTCAGATAAATGGTTTACCATTATATATTAGTGTTTTAAAGTGAATTTATAAAAAGAATCTTTATATTCAAGAAAATCTGATACCCTATTTATTATAATTAATTGTGCATTAAATTCAGATCTAGCACCATCAGCTCCAAAACTCAAAATATTCAAATTCGCCATATGTGCTATTTCAATTATTTGACATATTAAATATACAATTTATTCAGCTCCCTCATTACCTTTTGTAGGAATCATTGCTACCATAATTAGTGGAACTTTTCCAATAGGAATCTAAATAAAAAAATTATAATTAATTAATATATAAACTTTAATGATTACTTACTAACTTTTAATATTATACTGCGAACTTGTGTAATAATTGCATTTTTTTCTAAAATATAATTGATTTTAGGATATACATCCTTAAGTACTTTAATAGTTATTTCTGAATGTGATAAAATTGATTTAGCAATATAGTTAAGATCTTCAGCATATACAAGTTTTTGTCATAATTTAGTAGTATCTATCATAACTATAATTGGTCCATTTCAATTAATACTTGATACAATTTGTGAAAATTTTATAAAGTTTTCAATCACCAAATCAGGATTAGTGATTATAATAGAATCTGTTCTACAAATTCATCTGTTTTAAAAAAAATTACTAATTTATACATTTATTATATCAAATATTTAAATAAATAAATAATAATTACCGGATTCTTTGAATTGAAAGTCTAGCAAAAGTATTTCTAAAAATTTCATATTCACAGCTACTTTTAGATAATAAACTAAAAAAATGTATTAAATGTTCAAAATAATGAAGTCCTTTTAAACTTTTGCCTTATAATTTTTTTTTCTTAATTTGCACCATTAAAGCTACAAGTTCAGTAAAAGTACCATTTTCATCAAATACTCTATTTAAACCAAATTTGTCTAAAATTCTACATCATTATTTTCATTACTTGTAGATGCCCAAATTTGCCGTAAGTTCAAATTTTTAAGAAGGTTTAATAATGGTTCATTATAATAATAATGAAGAGTAAATTTGACAGTACTATTTGTTATCTGATTCTTAAATGATAAATATTTTAGTTTTAAAAATTTAAATATCTATAAATAAAATTAAATATATTAAAATTTACAGCTTTAAGTGCTTCATTTAAACATTTATTAGTTTTTAATCCTTCACACTTATTATATATAGTACTTTTATTATCTTTTTTTTTTTACATTATATATGATATATTGCCAAAACTTCTTTATCTAAATGTCAAGTTGCCTCAGTTTCTAATGCTCTTTCAAATTCTTCTTGCTCTTTTTTATTAAGTTTTTTTCTAGTAAAGATATTATTTTCTGAAAATTTTTCTGGAAAAAGTTGTTTGGCTATAATTTCAGACTTTTTGCCGCCACTAAAATTAGCAGGACTATTAATAATATAATTAATATATTCTAAATTACAAAGACCTTGACACATAAAAGCACATCGTTTTCTATTCTCTTTAATATCATTTTTTTAACATTTATACTTAGTTGATTATTTATATGATATGAACAATTATTACTTTGGAAATGTTTTTGAAATTGGAAATTTAATAAATATTACCAAGAATAATAATTTTATCACATTTACAAAGGACTTTTTTAGTATTAATAAATTTTTAAAAATTAGGATATAAAGTAAAATGACTTTGACCAAAATCATAAGGAAGGGACATTTTTTTTTTAAAAAAAAAAAGATTATCTGTTATCAAAAAATTTGTTTAAAATATTCAAGTCACATGATTGCTAAAAAAGTTATAATTATGCGAATCAGTCTATAAGTAATGACCTTTTTTGTAACATATATATGCAAATCTTATTTATAAGTGGTAACCAATTTTTTTGTGAATCTGATAAAATTAAGGACTATAAATAATTTTTATTAATTCGAATCTATGATAAACTAATCATATTTCTTAAATTTATAGTACTTCTCAAAGCATATTGTGATGGGAACATACAATAAAGATTTTTTAGTTCTACTATATCCTAAACTTAGGATATATTGTCCTGAAAAAAAGTTTAAATAAAAATAATTATAGAAATTTAAAAGATACCCAATGAGAGTCAAATTTATTTACTAATATATTTCTAATAAAGAAATATATTGTATAAGTATAGTAAAAATATACTAATAAGAATATAGATAAGCATATATATATTAAAAGATAGCATAAAAAAATTAATTTTTCTATAGAACTTTATTTTATTAGAACACCTAAGGCATTGTAACCAGGTAATGATCTTAACGATCATAGATCTATAAATGTGTAATAAAGTACAAATGTCGATAATGTCAAATATATTTAACATGTTTAATATGTTTAATATAGTTAATATAGTAGATATGTTT
>CAJVPQ010001576.1:0-17405 GCA_910591825.1 Funneliformis caledonium
ATTATATGGCTTTTTTCGAAATAATGGCTATTTTGTACTTAAATGCTATTGGTAAAATAAATATAAGCCAGATCATAAAAGACTAGCATTTGAAAAAGTGATTGAAGTTTCTGCAAAACTTAAGAAAGGAATAGTCGAAAGAATAGGTGATGCTATATCAAATCCACATTCTCTTGTAAAGTTGTTGGGAGAAGTTATTAATGTTAAAAAGCTGAAAGATGCTCCTGAATCATATCCAGATTTCTTAAGCACTAAAAAAATAACTACATTAATTCGCTCATTCTCAGTAACATAGAAAACTACTATGTTGAGAGAGATTATTATGGCATTAAAAAATAAAGTGCATAATATTTCTTCTTTACTATGCTTTATCTGAATCTCTTACCAAAAATCTCTCAGTAATGAATTAAAAGCCAAACATGACTTGTTAAAAACATCTAACTTTCAAATTTGCAATTACCAAAATATATAAGAAGACTTATTTATAAATGAGTGAGACATTATCATAATACAGGTTGAAAGTCTTTTTCGTGTTGAATTCACAGCCTGTCCTTTTGTGGCTATTCTTGATGAGGCCAATGCTATTATGTACTAAATGTCTAGCGGTACAAATGCATGAGAATCTGAGAATGCATTGTATGATATTTTAAGATCTGCAAAACATGTAGTCACAATAGATGCCTTTGCGAATAAATCAACATTAGCATTCCTTAAGATATATCGTGGTAAAGACATTCGTATAATTGATAATAGATACCAGCCTTATATGGGTGAGATGATTGAAATTCTTTATGATCTGAATAGCCGAGCTGAAACTATGTGAATAGGATATAACCTTTTGAGGTAGGGTAAATGTATAGCATTTGTATCTACTAGAGCTGTGATGGCTAAAGCATTAGTAGAAAAAGTATCTAAGTTATCTAAACCTGATAATTCATTTGTTAGAGTCCATGCATATTATGGGATATGGATGGGAAGCAAAGACAAAAGACTTTTTCAATATTAATGATGTCTAGAGCAAACTCGATTGCATGGCTTATACAAATACAGTGAAAGCAGATATATCTTTTGAAATTACAGGCCATTCGATATAGTTATAGCCATTACAAATATTGCTACTCCCATTCATGTTGAAGTTTTTACACAAATGCTTTACCGAATTCGTGATTCTCCTTGTCGTATTGTTTCTTTATTCTATCAGAAAAAATCTAATGAACTTTTTCGCCCACCAGGTCGTAAAAATATTTAAGTAGAGCTTGAAAGTGCTTGGCCTAATAATTTGCCTACAGCAATAAAGGAACATCGTGAATGAAATAATAATAGCATTTCTTATAAAGTTGATGAGTCTCCGGTCATAATAACTTTTATTAAAGTTGAGCATCAGAAATGCCTTTCTGTAAGATACTTTATTGAAAAGCTTTGTAGTCTTATAGCCAGTACTGGCGCTTCTCTCTAACTAATAAAAATGGATGAGAGTTGAGGAGTTATAGGAAATCGTAAAAGAATCTGTAATAAGGTTAGAGTTGAAATATTAGTTATTAAAGAAACAAATTTTAATGCAGTTGCTACTTTCTGAAATTTTAGCCTTAAAGAAACTGAAGTCCTTAAATTTGACCAAGAGCATTTTATTGCAGATACTATGAAACTTAAACGTTTTTATATGCAGAATCTTTATTGTAAAGACATGAGTATCGAGGATTAGAATAATATTTGCAATAGAAAATTTATTGAAAATTTTAGTTTGCCTGAAGCTCGAAAGCATTTCTTACAATTATCTTATTTTTGAAGGCAAGATTATGATGAAAAGAATGCAATGAAGGGATTGAAAGCTGAGGAAAATATACAATGGGAAATTGCCTGCTATAAAGTCAAAGAAAATCTGGAAAAATCAGTGGCAGAAGACTTGCGTAAATCTTATTCAGCAAAGTATTGATAAGTTATACAAGAACTTTTTCAAATATTAGGCTTTACTAGCATTGATGACAAGCGTACTCTTTCTAGTGATACTGCATCAGAATCATTTATGCAATCTTGTGAAAAGTTTATAGAAATTTGAAACCAATCTTTATTACTTTTTGATTTTAAGTCTTGTGCAAAAGAAACACCAGATCTTTATTTGGCTATAAAAATAATTAATGCAATTACTGGCAATTGGTGTGAATATAATGTTAAAGTGATAAAAAAAGAATAAGGCCTAAAGGACAACAAGTTAGGTAATACTCGTACTGAATTAATCGTCAACTATATAACAGTACTGATTTCAGAGATAAAGATGCTCAGAACTTCCATCATATAGGCCAAAAACAGATAATGATATTCAGGAACTTTTTGACTCTATAGGATAGGAAAAATAATACTTTGGTCAGATTATTATTCAGCTAGGTGTCTCAATCATGTCTGATTCCATTTTAACTTTTTTACCTTCACGTTAGGCATTTTTATAAATTCTTTTATGTGTATTACAGATTTCAGTATCAGAATATGTTAGCTCATTACATATAGGATATATTGTTTTAGGAAGGACATTAAAATTTCTGGAACACCCTAAATCGCTTATGCATTCTTTTCCACACATCGAACCATTTTTCTTGATATATTGGTAGATAAAATGAGCCATATAAGGTAATTTGATATTAATAATCTTAAAACTTCGCTTTCACTTTTATTATAGATATTCAAAATTTCTTTGCTTTAGTGTATTTAGCCAAAGTTACAAATCTTACTTACTTTTTATGACTCTCTAGCTAATTTTTTGAATTGAATTTTTTCTCATATAATATAACTAGATAACAGTTAGTATTGATATGGCTACTAAAACAGCTACCCTAAAGACCCAAAAACCTAAAGCTAATAACTATGTATTAGTTTTAGAGCAGTTCCTAGAAAAGTATAATTTGTCAGCTGATTTTACCCCAGAACAATTAAGCAAACATGCTCCTGAATTTAGTGCTTTGTTTTCTGATTAGATGGCCTGAAGATGCGTTAAAGTTGCCCTTTCCAATAGTACTAATAATAGACATTCATTTAGTAAAGAGAAGATAGACGCTTTCATGTTAGATAAAAAAAAGAAAAACCTCACCATTGAGGGAAGGATGGAATACTGTGCTAAGGCCAGTGATTTTGTAGACATTATCACTGATCATTAAGCAGTGAATCTGAAAATAAAGATAAAAAAGAAATTGTTATTAGTATCTCACGCCAGTTAACATTCCATGTGAAGTTATCAGAAAGTGGTGTAGATTCTGCAATTATTGAAGAATTTGCCAAAGATAAGGATCTTATCTAAGATTCTAATAAAATTCAGAAAGAATGAACTAAAAAGCGAATGGCTAATCTGGATAGAATTCTCATACATTTCTCCTTAGCAAATGTGAGTAAAAGGATTCAGAACATAAATATTTCTACTAGAGAAAATCTCGCGGATGTGATAGTGATGTTAAGTATGAGATCTGCGAAAGTAAGATCTCTTCAGATCAATATCTATGAACTGGACTCTTTGAATATTCCATCATGGTATAAAGAGGGCTATTCTTAGTACTGTACTAGCTATTTAAAAAACAGAGGCAAAAAGAAGAAGAATCCTGATCCTCAATCATTTCTTTCTATGAAAAAGAATTCAGAATGTACAAAAGAATTACTTATCTGGATTCAAGATATAATTAAGGTTATAAAGTTATCTGACTCTATTTTTACTGAAAGTGGAATACATAATGCTTTGCTATTTAATGAAGTAAACATGCTTCCAGAATTCATAGTGATAAGAACCCAACTCCCCAGCATCTTAAACTGCTTTTGAGAATTGCATTAAGGCAAGAATCTGACCGCCTTGATGCAGGTGATAATTATACTATAGGTGATACAGAATCAGAGGACTCCGGACCTGAAGATGAGCACAACTCAGACCCAAAATCAGAGTCTACAGAAAATGATGAAATATCTGATATTATCAATATGTATAGCTACTAGCAACGCACCTTTGGCAAATTTTGCTAGATCCATCACCAATATGTGTAATTTTATTTTTTGTTAAAGATACAGCATATATTATTTATGACACAATCAAGCATCTTTTATTTATCAGAACTATTAGAACAGATTTTACATTTTTTAGTGATAGATAAATTTCTCTACCCCGCTCTATTTGTTAATCGATTTTGGTATAGATGTGCCATTTCTAGCTTATGGAAATATATCGAACTAAAGAGAAATGACCTGAGATATAGACACTATTTTTCAGATGGATATACTTATAGTGAGAGAAATCGTACTTAATGGAAAATATTTGTAAAAATAATGTGTGAAAAGAATAAGCCAGCTCATATTTCGAATACAACTCATCTAGAAATTACTTATTACTATTTACTTTCAGATAAAAAAATAAAAAGTATTACGAATACATTTCTAAATATAATTTATTTAGATTTCAAAAATAGTATAGGTTTTGGTGATAGAGCACTATTTATAATAGCGGAATTATATCCTAATTTAAGATATCTCAATTTGTGGGATGCTCAGGCAATAACTGATAAAGGGTTATATGCAATTGTAGAATCATGCTGTAAATTAGAACATCTAAATATTTCTTACTGCAGAAATATTACCAATAAATCTTTGTTTGAAATCGCAGAAAATTGCCATGATATACAAGTGTTTCATTTTGCCGAAGCACGTCAGATCACAGATAAATCTATAAGTTGCATTTTAAACTCATACCCAAATTTACAAAAACTTAATATTACATATAATAAGAGGAATGTCAAAGATGCTAATACTTTAATGTGAAGATATTTCAATATAGAGTATCTTGACTTTTGTGGTGCTATGGCTTTATGGGATGATAGATTAATTATAGCTATTATCAAAAGATCTCTGAATTTAAAACATATAGAGATTGGCTATAATGATATCACTGATAAGGTTACTAAAGTGCTGGCTCATACATTAGAATATCTCGATCTGTATTACTGTAATTTTGTTAGTGAGCCATCAATTTGTAATGTTATATGTTCCTGCCTAAAGCTTTAACATCTCAACCTTAGTTACTACAATATTACAAGTAAGACTATCGAAGAAATTGCTCGCTCATGTCTCAATTTAAAATCTTTAGATTTGGAAGGATATGAAAATATTAGCAAAAAAGCCATAGACCAGCTAAATCTAAATATTTATATTGAAAATTTTGATAAAGATTACTGCTGTTCTGATTCAGAATCTTCTAACTCTGAAACTGAATCAGAGTCTGAATAATCTAACTAGTCCAGAACGTGTTAAGAGGTATTTTGCATGATCATTAATTAGATTTTTTTTTGCATTACAAGTAGATCACGTAAATTTTCTTGGCATTTTTTCTGAGACCACGCGATTCCAGAAATCTAGTGACTCTATAATCTATGTCTATTTTTTCTTATATCTGATATATACTGTATTAACTTACTTTTGAATATTCAATTTCTTGTATAAAATTTATCAATTATGACATCCGAAGTTGAAGTATTAAAATAGCGTATCATTGAACTTGAAGCTAAGAATGCTGAGCTTGATGCTGAAAAAGCTGAGCTTCTAAGCAGATTATGGAGGGGAATACCAGACGTGATGTTAGAGTTGAGGAACTAGTACAAAAATAAAGAACTTGAGGTCAGACTTGCAATAGTAAAATGGGCTTCCTTATCAGTAAAAGAACAGTCGAATAATGATAATCCTTCTAATGATAGTACATCTAACTTTAATTCAGTTGCAGGGTATCATGAGAAACCATTAGTAGATGTGAAAGCAGATAATTTCTTTCCTGAAAAAGATTGCTATAATAAACAAAAACTGGTAACAGGGGTGGCTACGGTACCTGCCAACTCTGTGAAATACCTGCAAAATGCCTTAATGGCTAACGGCAAATCATTGAAAGAGAAAGATATGAATAGTTTCTAGCTTGAGGCTTATAAGAAAATCGTTAGTAGTGAAATAAAGCAATGCAATAAGGAGAAGAAGAGTGAAAAAAATGGGTAGGGATTGATTCAAGAAATCTCTTCGTCTGTACTAAAAGAAAATTGTGTGACTAAAATTTCTGAGACTGTGCGGTCTCAAAAATCCTAATAATTCAGATGTATTAGTGTCTTCATTTCATGAGACTACTATAATAAAGATATCTCAGCATTTGACCTGATTATGTGATAAAGCGTTTATTGCAGAAGAGCATAGATTGGAAGTAAATCAAAAAGAAATATTTTGCTGGTATTACTATAAAAGAAATTTCGTATTTCAGTTGGAGGCCTTGTGTGATAAAAATAAAATTAGTGAAAAGAAGGCAAGAGGTCTAATATACAATAAAGTCGTGAAGCAAGTTAATATCCTTCGTAAGAAAAGATCTAGTGAAATGCCTTACAACCAAGATACAGGAGTGCTACTCCCAGACATAATAAGAGATGGTTTGCATAAAAAAGCTCAGAGAGCTGAAAAGATTTACAAGCTTCTCGAAAAAATAGGATTGGATAAAATCTAGTATATAAAGTCGTATAGTGTAAATGAAATATCAAAATTTACTAATGATAAAATCTAAAAGATTATGGATCATTTTTCAAATAAGCTCAGTATGAATTTCAGTGAGGATCGGAACAATTTTATTAATGATGATTTTTTCAGTCAAACTGATACATCAGAAGTGTGAGCGAATCCCTTGGTTTCAGCAGAGGTAAGCGAATCAACAGCACTTATCCCTTTAACCTATGACTCTAATTCTTCTGATGATTCTAAAGAAGTCAGCCCAAGCATTTCGCTCGAAGCTGAGAACAATTTTTACAAATGCTCTTGAAAGATTGTGCGAAGGATTGTGTGTATTTTGATAAGGAAATTGATTCCACACTCCAGTCAGTGAAAAAATGAATAAAGAAGCTGTTTCGTAATTAGGGAGAGAAACAAACGAAAGTAAGTTAGACAATGACTCTGATTCTGTTGATTCTGAAGAAGAAATGCCAGACAATTCAGATGATGATGAATATAATAATTACAGTGGATATAATAAATATGGTAAATATGATAAAGGTTATTATTATCATGACAGAGGATATAAAAGAAAAACCTCCTTAATGATGAGTCCTATTATTTCACTAGTAACTGCCTAGAAGAATTATCAAGAGAATCACATGTTCGCATAAACTGGATTGTTGCAGAGTTAGTCTGGCTATAAGTTTATTGAACCTTAATAGCTAATAGCCAATAATAATATAAGCCAGTAATAGTTTATTTAGTTATTGGCTATTGAGGTGTAGTACTGGCTACTTGTTCTAATAAATACAATAAACTTCTAATTGCCGATCATTTATTGGAGTTTATTATCCTATATCGTTGAGTTTATTGAATTTTGATGATTTATTGATTATCAATCAAAATGTAATCACGAAAAAAATTTTTTTTGTTCATTACATTTTTTCCATTTATGCATTTTTTCCATTTGTAAAAATTCAAAGAAAGAAAAAAAGTTTCGCCTTTTTTTTTCTTTCGTTTATAAAATCAAAAAAAAGGAAAGAAAGTTTGTTTAACTTTTTTCCGTTCATTATCAAAGAAGAAAAAAAACATTAATATGTATAATATTATTTCTCTTCAAAAAAATAATATGGAATTGCAGGATTAATTTTATTAATTAGATTACTTTATAATTTGAAAATTAAAGTAACTTTCTTTTTTACTTTTATATTTTTATTTTAATCAAAAATTTTAATAATGTCAAAAAAATCACATAGTGGTAAACTACCATACAAATGAACCAGTTACTTTTATATTTTAGATGAAAAATGAAATAAAATATATAAGACCGCTAAATATTTAGCTTGTATTAATGCTAATAATTTATCATTAATAGTTAAAGAAATGAATAATAAGAGAGAAAGGTGTCAAAACTATTTAAAAGATTGTTTACAATTTAAGGTTCAATTTAATGAAGAAGAATGGGTTTCTATATATGCTAGTATTCTTTAAGAATAAGAAGAAGATCATCAAAAATGGTTAGAAAAACACGTGGCAAAAAACAATTGAGAAAAAATGACAATGATAATCAAGATATAACTTCATTAGTTTCTACATTACCAAGTATTAATTCTACTTTCACATCCTTATCTACGCAATCTATATAACTTACTTTTCTTAATATTTAACCAAGTAATGACAGTATTCTTTTTTATATGCCTCGACGACTTACCACTGAAAGTACTAAACATTGGTATAATCTTGTATTAAGAGCTACTGTATTTTGTGGTTGGCCATTTAGATGGGTAGAAAATGATGAAACATGAGAAATGATTCATTTTGCTAATCCATTATTATCTTTACCATCAAGAAAAAATCTAGCTGAAAGTATTTTAGAAGACACAGCAAAAGATATTAAATTATCACTTGAATCAATTACATAATCAGAAAAAATTAGTCTTACGGTTGCATTCGATAGCTGGAAAAATGTAGTTAAACAGTCAATTTTTGAAACTGTAATAATTACATCATCAGGACGCAGTATTGTATGAAAAGCAAAGGATATTTTTGCTAAACGATCAAGATCCAAAGAAGCTATTAATCAAATAGAAACCTGATTAGATGAAAGTAAAAAAAAGGATTAAAAATTATTTGTATAGTTACAGATTCTGCTGGTGCATATACTGTAGCTAGGTCATTTTTACATCAAAAATATTGTGAATTGTTATTTTTACCTTGTTTCATACATCAAGTTAATTTAGTTGTAGGTGAAATGTTTAAAGAATCTTTAGATTATCGTGAAGTATCAACTAAAGCAATAGAGTTAGTTTCATATTTTAATACTTCATCTTATTTTTTGGAAAAACTTCGTGAAGAACAAAATTTAATTTATAGTAAAATAATTGCTTTACAACATCTATGTGTAATAAGATGGAATAGCTATTATATGTGTTTTAATAGTTTAGTTAAAACTGAAGTTGCACTTAAGATTCTTGTTACTAAATATGAAAATTTATCAACCTAGGATAAACCTTTAAAAGTTTATATTTATAATATAATTAAAGATGATGGCTTTTAGTCTAATTTGACAATTCTTAGAGACCATTTAATTTTTTTATGTAATGCACTTGATAAACTTCAACGAGATGCAGCAAAATTATATGAAGTTTTACATTGCTTTGGATATTTTTATAAACTTTATAGTTGTCATAATAATGAAGAATTTTCAAGAAAAATAATTGATCGTTTGGAAAGGCGTTGGGTATAATGGGAGCAACCTTTATTATTACTTTCATTCTGGCTTCATCCAATTTATCATAAAACTAATTTTAATCAAAATATTCATTTGAAAGTTTCACATTATATTAAAGGTTGGCTTATTTACTATTATAAAGTATGATTTGAAAAAGAACCTCAATGAATACTTCTTGAATTTGAAGATTATAATGAACACGAATTTCTATATCAGATTACAGTTTATAATCAATTTCAAGGTGATATATTAAAATATTAGAATTCAATTGGAAAAGATGGGAGCGAACTTGCTTTAGTAGCATGTCGAATATAGATGCCTGCCAAAACCTCCTCAAAATAATTTCATCATACCCTTTTCTATGTTTTTAATATAGTTTCGACAGTTTTAGCTTTCGTCATATCGAAAGAGTTTCGTCGTATCCCTTATTATGATTTTAATATAGTTTTGTCTAAGTTTCGACTGTTATTAAAGGGTTTTGTCCCTCATCATTAGTGTCGAATTTTTGATATATGCATTAATTCTGCATCTGTAAAACAATTATTTTCATCTATGAAAAATATACATAGTCCTAGTCGTAGCCATCTTAAGGTTAATTTTATTTACTATTTTATTTAATTTATTTTAAAATCAAATTTTATTAATATATTAAATATTTATAGTATAATAAAGTTCTTATGATGAGTCAATTACACAGAGAAATAATACGAGTAAAACTTCAATCTAAAAATAAAAAATCAACTTCAATTTCAAATTTACAAAATCAAAATAATTTAGATTTATCTGATGATGAATCTCATTCAATAAGTGAAAATGAAGTAAGTGAAAGTGATGATAATCAAGAATTATCAGAAGATATAGAATTAACTTAGAGAACTACAATTCAACATTGGATCGATTTGATGAATGAAAAAATCAGTGATGATATTAATCAAGACGATTATGATATAACTTTTAATATTCTAACACCCGAAAGTGTACATCTTGCACATGATCAAAATTCAAAATAGTGTTTATCTGAATTATTTCCAGAAGGATTAGAAGCTCTGAATTTTATTAATAACAATATTAATAATTAATAATAATATGTAATAAATCAATAGTATTAATTTTAGCTTATATTTTTTAATATAATAAATATATATATATTTTTAGTAAAATTTTAAACTTCTGATTTTAGAATAAAATATAAATCATATGATATAATCAAATAAACCTCAATAATATATTTATGATTTATTGAAAAGAGCCAATAAACTACTAGCTAATAATGAATAAACTTCATAATTTATTTGGTGATTTGGTTATTGGTCTAATCCTGAATTGTTATATAGTTTCTTTCTTTTTTTGAATCACGTAGGTGGCTTAGATATCATGCACAGTAAACTGTCATTTATTCTTCTTTGCAGTAATACACTACTACGCAGATCTGCAGAATATTTTATGCATAATAATATGTCACTAACATCTGCAGTCATTATTTTTAAAGGATCTATTAATAACCCTGGCTAAGAGCAATATTTTTGTGTTGCTATAGTAATGAAATTTTCTTAGCATCAAGCTGAAAGAAGTTCTAGTATGTTCTAACTCACTCATTACACAGTTCTGAATTACTAATAAAAAAACCACATCTCTGATTTATATTTTGCGGATCGTAAGATAAGACGTTGATAAAAAAAAATTCAAAAATGAAAATAGAGCTGATTAGAATCAATGATTTATGGATCCTCAGATAAATGGTATATTTTTATTATTCTATTAACGTTAGCGCATACAAATTACATGTATGAGTAATAACATATTTATCCATTTTTTGAATAGAAATTAGTTATACATGTGTGATTTGTCATTTACAGACCTTGATTCATCTATTTTATATTAAAATAGGGGTTGTAAATTCAAACAAAGATGCGTTTACATGCATCACATGCAATCTTCTATAAGAAATCTTAGAAATAAATGGAAAATTTTGAGACATGGCATTGTTCTATTAGTATAAATATTAAGTTATCATAAAATCGTAATTCGTTAGATTTAATTTTAAGCCATATTGTTAAATTCAAGGAGAGACATTTGTTATTATTAGATGTATTGTATTAGATGGGATCCAGGCTGTTATAGTGGAAAAAATGTAATTATGAAAAATATAATTATGACAAATACATGTAATGAAACAACGTAATTTTTTATTTGATCTATAAATCGGGTTAAATTCTCTTTTCACGCGTAATAAGCATACAATATAAAATAAACCTTTTTCCTAACACATTTACACAAGAGAATTGCAATCAATCATTAATATCTAAAAAACTTGATCTATCAATAAATTCTCAATAAAATTACTATATATTACTCTATCTATATCATGTTCAGTTTAACAGATCCCATATCACTCAACTCTTCGGGAAGCATGCTATTTTTGGTCTTATCTGCTGTTTTTTCATTCGTTATATCAGTGATATTCATGGGAATCGTTGTCATGTGAGATTCTCAAAGGAATTAGTAGTACATATCCTCTATAGATCTCGCCTGATTCAGCTAGTCTGGAGTATTGACCATTCTGTTAGATAGTTACGTATACTATTAATTACCGTCTTTTTTTTGAAGAAATACAAAAAATGCTTTTCAGTGGAGACGATCACAGAAGACAATCTGAATAAGCTATAAAAGGGAAGGGCTTGTCAGTATTATTAGTGATAAATTATATGTTGTGAGTGACGGAAACTTTGTAATTGCTGAAATCTACAACTTTTGCGTTTTGCGTAAAAATCACCATGCAAAAAGGGATATAATTTTCCATATACCATACAGTGCCAATGCCAATGCCAGCTCCGCCACCTTCAATGCCAGAGCTAATGCCAATACCAGCTCCAGCATAAATGCCAATGCTACTAAAGCCAATATCAGTGCCAGCTCCAGCTCCAGTACTAGCACCAGAGCTAATGCCAAAGCCGCTAAAGCCACCAAAGCCGTAGGCTGAAGGTCATTAACTGCAGTGATTATCAGTGTATAACAGGTTTGTCATGGGAAAGATGCTTTGAAAATTGAAATATAAATACGGATATATATCAGCTTCAAGAATGGGTTTGCCTGTGTACGAAAAATTGGCCAAAAGGACTAAAATTACCCTTAACTGTATTGTTAAAGAGAATCCTATTAAAGGCCAGTTTAGAATTAAAATCGATGAAAATGATTTTATTTGTGACCTTCGAGAAGCTATAAGAGAAAATCAGAGAAGTACTTTTGAATATAGTAGTCTTGGCATCAAGTTATGATCAGTAGATATTGATCTTGATAATAGGGTAGTGCTTGAATAACTTCAAAACACTGACTCAAATGTTGAGTCCGTTACAGGAGGTATTAGGATTATAGAAGGATTCAGAAAAATCAGACTGCATTTTAATAATTCAGATCCAAATAAAATTCATCTTGTAGTCCAAGATGGGTGTTTCATAATTCCCAGGTCTGAACAATAATTGATAAATTATTATGCTAATGAAAGTAGCATTTTGTATTTAGCTGTCCAAAATTAGTATGACGTATGTGATAAAGGTTTCGCATTGAAGAAAACCTTAAATAAACACAAAGAAAGTAATACTCATGACAAAATGCTAGGTCGTGAAAGAAAAGCTAAAAATCTACCTTCTGATCCTGATTCTGATGAAGGCAATGAGGATAACTCCATCTCATTAACTTCGAACGATATCACAGCCTTTAATAAGGAAATTGAGAATCTGGGTCCTGGCGATGAAGATAGTGATATGGGATACGATACTCCTTAGCATAAATAGAAATATTCTATCTGTGTGTTTTTTATGTAGTTATTGATTTACTAGTCACAAGAAATAAATTTCAGTTCGCGATTGTAGCATAGGCAGTTCGATCACCTAAAAAATGCGCATATCATTGCCAAAAGAATTTTTTTTTGACCTCGTATGAACAATTAATTTGCCAAACTCAGATATAAATGGAGAGGATTATGGGATTGTGTGAAGCATATATGCTAATATATCAATCCAGAACTTGATAAATAAATGCGCAGTAACATTTAATAAAGACGTCACAATCACAGGAATAAGTAATTGCGCAAAATAATTTATTCTAAAATTCTTATGTACAGTATATTATTAAAAAGAGGCCCTTGATGATCTTTACATATGGGTAGCGTTAAATTCTTTATTGTTAAATTAAGGAGAAGCCGTCGATCAGATTTTCATGATGTGTTCATATTAACGTAATTTTCCCCAAAAGCGTATTCCACGATCGATCCTGCAAATTGTATAAAAAGGTAATGTCCCGACTAGTGAATCCTTTTATCTGCCTCATGCAAGTATAACAAAACTAATCAAACCAATCTAACTTACCATTATTTGCATCAACAATATCTCTAACCAATCAAATTCGTATTTTCCGCAAAGTAATAATAAAGTAAGTTGGTTTATTGTTCGGCTAGATTCTTGAAACACGTTAATCAAATTTCCCGCCTCTATAGATGTTCCAAAATAAAACGGACATATTGCTCTTCTTGTTATATATCGGCATTTTGATCTTCGCTGAGAAAATCACAATAGACTCAGTGAAATTACTTACATGAATCTCGTCACATGCAACGCCACAACATCAAAAAATTTATCTCATATAAGCATCTTCACGTGCTGAATTCTTGAAACTTTGCGCAGTATAGTACCGGCGATACTGCAGAAAAAATTAAGCAATAAATTTCTTATGTATGAGGCGGAATGGAATTATGTGAAAATGAATCGTAATGGTAAGTGTAAATCATTATTGTATTATTTTTTATCTCAGTTGCTAACTTCCGTAATTATACTATAGGTTCGAAATTTCTTAATCTCAGAGAAGTTCTCTTTCGAGGAATAATAATCTGTGTGTTTGGGAGAGATATAGATAATCACGTAATTAGCAATAGAAGTAGAAACAAGTTATAGATATTTTCCGTAAATGTGCGAGAGCAAAGAAATAACTTGATGCTGGGACTCGCATTAAATGGCCTAGGATCCGCGTACTCCCTCCCTCTTTGATAGCATCATATATTTCATTTCCTTTTCTAAAATCTCTGTATCTGAAAAATCATAACACAGTTCTAAATCATTTGATTATGCAAAAATAATAAAGCATTAATCATGTGCATGTGATCGAGCTTATTAGCTAATATCATGTGATCGCGAATTTATTAGTAGTCCGAAGTGTAACATTAGGCCGATAAATAATTTTTTTACTTTCGTTACTGAAAACGAAATGAACAAAATGTGCTCTAAAGTTGACGAAGGTAGTTTCTGTATCATTGTTTATTAGTTATAACCTTGCTTGTCTATCTTAACACCCTAACACTACTTGTTATAAATAGCAATAAAATCATACCTGGAAATGCATCGTCCCGCAAGCTGGTCTTACAATTATTTTTTAAAAAATAACAAACCCTTAATAATTGAAGAACTTAACGGCAGTCCATGGCCAGACAAGAGTTCCCTCTGGAAGAAAGATTTTATTCGAATTGCACAACAAATGACAAGCGAGGAAAAATTTATTGATAAGGTTATGTATTGGTTTAAAGAAAATGCGGGTTCTGTTCCTGCTAAGAGATGTAGGCGCTCCTGCGGGTACCGCCCCGTGATAATACAAGGAGTAGTGGGTTCTGTTCCTCGCCTTCCGTCTCAGCACTCGGCTGATGACAACTGTTCGTGCTAGAGTGTAGGGGTGACCTTGAAGGGACTCCCGCGGGTACCGCCCCGTGGTAATACAGGGAGTTAATGGGATTCCGTTCCCGCCTTCCGTCACCCCGCTTTGTCAGTAAACCTCATGGAATGTATTATTTACAATATTCATATTATTTTTATTATAGATAACAAATGAAAAAATGGACAAGAGATTTTGGCGGGAAATCGAAGATGCTCGAAAGTCAGAGCAAAGTAAAAGCAAAATCGAAAAAAATTCGGTAATGAATTGTTGTTTATATCCTAGTCGTTTATACGCAGAAAGAAACTGATTGATATTGTGAAAATAGTTAAGATATGTTGATAGCGTAATAGAGAGCTCAGTTAATGATTCGGAAAGTGCAAGAACATATCTATCTAACAAGTTGAAATCGTTCGTGAGTACAAATCAATATGAGAATCCCTCTGAAAGTGTTAATGACCTAGAGAGTAATGGTGAAAGCAATACGTCTCCATGCGAGGTAGCAAGAGAAAAGCATCAAAAGAGTACCGACAACAAAGATTACATGTATGAAAAAAAACGGCCATTCGGGGTTAACGATGATGACGAATTTTTTGAATCCGACGACGAAATGGAGGATGTGTCAACCGAAGTCCAAGTGTTTATTGCAAAGATGAGGGGAATAAGCCACCGTCTTTTCGATTATCGAATTGTCAACCTTTCTGAGCGAGATCAAATGGACCCAGTAAACAAAGTCTTTACAGACGATGAGAGGAAGGCGATGAGGAATTTCTGGAATAATGTACGTACTATCTACCTAGAGCTTTAGATTTAAACCAATCATAATCTTTGTTTATTAATATAGAGTGAACCATCAGATGAAGAGAAATCAAACACCTTACGTCGATCAAAATGGGAAAAAAGCATGAAACAACTCGTCAATAAATATTCATCTGCTGTTGAGGTAAAATCGGTTTTTGACGAAGAAGAATCGTCATTGGAGACTATTTTTGAAAAGCCATTTGAGGGAAAGCTTATATTTAAGACTCATTACGACCTGTTGTGGATGCAGGACGTCTATAAGCGATTGTAGGTAACCGTATTATTTAATATGTTACAGTATAATCAGCTAATGCAATCTCTATTTTTAGTGTACTCCTATTTGCCATGCCCTTTAATTTACTTCATGATCCGGATGAAACTGAGTTTGCATATAGGGAATCATTCGTTAACCCGATAATTCCTAAAGCCTTCGACGATGTGAGCGCTAATATCAGATTTAAAACGTATGTTGGTAACAAATAGCTATTATTAGATTGTATATATAGTCTCTAATGAACTACGTTATGTTATAAATATTGATTAGCGGAGAGTTGGAGAGTGCCTTGCGAAAAAAACACAGAAACGAGACTAAGGGGCAAAATCCGCGTGTCAACCTCGGGACGAACTATGATGGACTCCTCAAGATCTGCATGAATGCTAAAGAAATAGAAGTGGGATTTTTGGAAGTCGTGGGTAATGCAGTGTTGGTGGATGAGAAAAAACGGCATAATGACCTGGATAAATTACTTAAAGGTCTGTATTCATATTTTTGATATCTTTACATGGTAAAGCTTATAAATTTGGTTATTCTCATTTATCTTTTGTAGCTATGGTTATATCAATTTTTTATCAAAGACAGTATCATCTGCAACGCAATGCCACGGAAGAACAGCTTGAATGTATCCAGAGTTATGGAGTGCTTGTATATCGTATGTAACACGTTCATGTTGTGTTTGTTGCTGATTGACTGATTCTAATAATTAATCATTCACTTTAGAGCGGGAGACGACGATTTATGTAATGCATTTCAAAGGAGGATTGCATATTGTCGACACCCTTACAAATTTCATAATTCCAGATAGTGTTGATCAAGCATATGTACTGGCAGAAATTATAGAGAAAACGTATTTCTTTAAGGTATCAATCTAGATATATTTACCTGAAGCACTTTCCAAAATGTCTTTTAACCTGGCTTCATCTTTCATCAAAGTCGCGTCATGGACTACTATTTAAAATTGCAGAAAATATCGCGAAATGTTCAGAATTATATTCCTTCAAATGAAATACCGGTAAAAGCTTCTCCAACCAAAAGAGCAAAAACAAAATATTGCTGACGATTTCACATAAGAGATGATTTGCTGAAGAACAGCGGTAATTTCATATTTATTTATTTCCCGGGAATAGAAACCCTATTCAATTTGTTTACGTTATATATTCTTAGATTTTTTTCTTTTTTCCGAATATAAAAGGAAAGTTTAGTTTTCCTGCTGTCGAAAATAATACTTGAATAACTTCTTGTATATCACTTAGATTCGGATAAAGATACTTTATTCTTTACAAATGTATCACTTCTTAATTGAATCAGTTGTGAATTCTTTAAGTTGGCCATGGATAAAAAAACGTTACGTTATACAGGGGGGTGAAATAAATATTGAATAATTTTTATTTGATGTTTATTTATATTTATTTGCTACAGTAAATTCGT
>CAJVPQ010001577.1:0-17404 GCA_910591825.1 Funneliformis caledonium
ATGTATATAACAAAAAATTATGATTGTGTCTAAAATGTACGAAACGATGTGTGATTTGTGAATAGTAAAAAAAAAAAGTAAACTATGCAAAAAAACAAGAAAAAAGAAAAAGAAAAAAACAAAAAAAAGAACAAATAATAATTAAGATTTAATTTTCACCTATAATAACTTATATAAGTAAGGCGAATACTGTATGATATGCCAAAGGAAAAGTTCATTTATCAACTCTGTACATTCATCCTCTTTTTTCCACATTTTTTTTTTTTTATATTTTAACTTTTTCTGAAAAAAAAGGTTGTTTCTCCTCATTTGTAAGCTTTAAAAACTTTCTTCCGTTTTTATATAAAAAAAAAAGGCCAAAATTAAATTACAAAATAAATTTCTAATCAAAAAAAAAAGTTTTTATATCATTAAGGGAATTATTGTAATATGAGTATTTTGATTGTCGGGATATTAATTGAGATGAAAGGAATTGTGAAATGGATGAAGAATGTTTCTTTTAAAACCATTTATTTATATATGAATCGAAGATTTACGATATGCCCATGCGGTTTACGTAATAAATCTAACCAAGCCGATCGTAACAAACATTTTATCTAAATATGTTTTAATAGATGTCATCTATATGTAATGTATAAAGAACATCACTACTGTATACATAATTTTAAAAGCGAAATGAAATTTCTTTTTTGTTTAATCAAAAAGCGATTTATTTCTTGCTTGCTTATAACGTTTTCTTTGATAAGTTTTTTTGATTCTTACAATCATACAAAATTCGGCTTCCATATAAAGCTATATTAGGAAATGTCAAAGTCAAGTGACGAAATCATTTAAACAATAACTTTTCTCACAATACAGTAGAAACAAATTTATTCCCACATGTGGAATAATACCAAGGCCAAAGTTCCCTTCTTTTTATAAAGAAATCTACTTCCATAAAACAATCATTTTAATTTTCTCCAACTCGAAATTACCTTATAGAAAGTATGATGAAGTAACAACAACTTCCTTTTTGTAAAGATTCAATCAAAAACAGAATTCCAATATATAAATGTGGTATATTCTGCACAGTTTGTAAAGGAGCAAAGATAAATGTACCATCGCAATTTTACTTTTAATTCATCGTAAAAGCAGACAGATATTTAATTAGAACTTATTAATGTGTGTTACCCGATTTATTAAATATAGAATTCGATCAAAAGGTTAGGTAGTAATCCGAAACGTAAAGAATATCATTACCAAACTTTATATTTTTTATTAGTTGTCTAAAATCTTAAAACTTGTGAAGGAATTCGAATTCCGTGATTCGGCTATTACGGAGTATCACAACCTATTATTTATCTGATGATCAAACTTTATTTTCTATAAATATTCCTTAATTTGATAAACCACCTTTTTTTTTTAAAAAAAAAATTTATAAACATGTTATGCAATAGATGTAAAGAGCAATTAATTAACAAATATTGGTGTAAAGGTTGTAGAACAAAATATTTCCTGGAAAGATTCTCCACATGGACGAGTGAAGATGATGAATTAAATCATTTTATTCAAGAAAGTCAATTAAATGCAAAAGAAGTTCATGGATATTTTCGTTGGTTTAATTATAATATATTTAAACGTATACAATTAATTGGTGGTAATGAAGGGATTAGCGAGGTTTATTATGCCATGATCAAATATGATGAATTGGCTGAGATGAGTCACGATGAATTTTTTGTGCCAAAATATTTCATTGCTCCTGACTCGCATATTTCGGAATTTGTTGTGTTGAAACGAATCATTAACTCTGGTCGTATGGTTAAAGAGTTCATACATAGTGTGAGTATTTAAATAATTTAGTTCCCTTCTTGACTCGGTTATTTTGAAATTAATCCCTCCTTTTTTTTTGTATCATCATAGATTAAGAATTATCATGTGTGTTTGGATGAGACGATTCCAAAATGTTATGGAATTACAAAGGATCCATTGACGCAAGATTATATGCTAGTCTTACAATACGCCAACATGAAATCCTTGAATGACCCCAACACACTTGTCAAATTTTCATCGTCATTATCTTGGGCAAAAAAGAAGGAAATATTTAGTAACTTTGTGCAGGCTCTCAAAATCATTCATGAATCTAACTTGGTACATACAAATCTACATCTTGGCAACATCCTATTAAACGAATCATGTTCCGGAACTTCTCAATTAACTCAAAAGATTTATATAAGCGACATTGAAAAGTGTCGTTCGATAAAAGAACAAGGACATTCAAAAATATTTGGTGTGATGCCATTTGTTGCTCCAGAGATACTCAAAGGGGGAAAACATACAAAATCTTCAAACATTTATAGCCTCGGAATGATTTTTTGGTGTATCATTTCAGGAGAATTACCTTACACAAATAACGCTCACGATTCCTCCCTTGCTTATGACATATGTAATGGGAAAAGGCCTAAAATTCCTTTGGGTACTCCAAAGGACCTTGTTGAGATTTTAAATCAATGTTGGGAATCCGATCCGGCAAAAAGGCCTTCTATTAATTCCATTGCTTTTACTTTAAATTGGTGTATGATTTCTGATGGTGAATCAATTCCTTTTAATTTCAAGAATTCTTATCGACATCATCCCAATGCTTTTTATTCTGGCAGGACAATTGATTTTGACTTTCATTTATTTGATCAAATTAAACCTTACTTATAAAAAATGTTTTTATTTAAATTAATTAGATATATTATGTATTATAAATATTATATATTATTACTTTTTTATATTTTTTTTGAAGTTTATTACTTCAAAAAATTCATTTAAATAACAACTTTTTATTAAATTACAAAAGTTTGAATTGAATGTGGGATTATTTTTTTTTTTTTCAAATATTTTGCGATTTATCAATTACTACATAAAATCATTTAATTAATATAAATAAATGTATATATTTTTTTGATATCTCTATTTCATTGGTATTCAATGGAAAAAAAAAATTTATCTTGATAAATAGAATAATAATTAAAAAAAAGGTGTTGGACCTTTTTCAAAATAAAAATAAAAAAAAAAAAAAAAAAGCACTTTACCGAAGTACTAAAGGAGGATTCAATCTTCAAACCTTAAAGAGGATTCAAGAAATAAACGAGCTAAAGGAATAAAATGCACCATCATCGTAATTTAAAAGAACCTTTTTCAAGTATAATGCGACGGCAAAGTCGATAAGATGGGTTAAATTTAGAAATTAACGGATATAAATTCAATGCTTGGCATCATTTGTTGTTATTTACCAGAATTAAACTCTAATACATATTAAGGTAACAAATATTATGTGATTTAGGAAATTCAAACTATTAATAAATAATTATTATAAAAATAACCCCCATATGTTATTTTACTTTCTTATTCATTGTATCAGGTAATTTTTTTTTGTTTTTGAAGACTAAACCTTTTCATAAACAGCAGTACATATCCAAACATATATTCTATGTACAAATAACGTGTTAACGTGTCAATGAGATTGATATCAAATGCACTTGCATACGAAAAATCTGCCTGATCGTGCCATAATTCCCCGAGGATAACTCATTTTTGGAAATTGGATGCAGAAACAGCGTGATGACTGGCACTAGGCTTATATCGTCAGGGCGTCAGGGCGTCAACAGACAATCCGTCGTCTATCAGCGTCAATAAATCTGGAATGGTTCCATTTGTTCTCGAAACTTTTACGTCTGCTGATCATCTGACTGTATCATCGGATTTTTCATATTATAGTATTATACTGTATACAATACAGTATTTACAATACTTATAATTTGACACAGACTCCCCATTTTTGACCTGGTTGAAAGTTAAATGTACGTGGTCGACCTTTTTGGTTGGTCCTAGCACGGCAAGGCCTCCGCCACCGATTCGAGCTTATTTATTATACACATCTTCCTCATTCGTCGGACTTTAACGTTAATGTTAGTATAAATAAAAAAAAAAAAGAGGGAGAATAATTTGGCGTCGTTGTTAGAAAACTCAGGTTCTGAGAATTTTTGACTAAAATTAATAACAAACTAAAATGCAATAAAAATCGGCAATCTTCACATCTGTTAATACAAATAAAAAATTCCAATAAACATTTTTCAAATCTCAAGCTTGTATTACAATCTTTTTTTTATTATTGAACGATATTATTTAATAAAAAATTATTCGAGCTTGAAATTGTCAAATCGACTAAAATCGTCCAATGAATTTTGGCCGGGAATTAAAATTAAAATTATAGGATCGAACTTAATCGCGAATCACCTATAAGTCTTTTAACAGTTTTTTTTTTTATAAATTTCAAGTGATAAATGTGATAAAAGCATATTCGTTATGTAATGAAATGGATGTGATTATATCTATTGTATCAGATACTAATAATCCTTTGTCATCCATTAGTTAAATACCATGTGACCGGGGCTTTAAACAAACATTATTTTTTCTCTCTTAGGAAAAGGAAATTGAAACCGGCTCATTTTGATTATTTCATCAACAACATCGGCGTTATTTGGGAGAAACTCCGAAATCTATCAAAAAGGAACAAAAACTACTAAAATTTTCAAATTTGTAATTCCCCCTGTTCTTTTTTTATTACAACATTTGCATTCCCATCCAATAGTTTTTGACAAAAATTTAACGGTGCCTTGGTTTTTCGGTGACGCCGAAATTCTTAAATCACATGTGCATGCAGGTTCATTTAATTATTTTCCGAAAAAAAAAAAAAAAAAAAAAGAATTCCGAGCAAGAATTACCGTAAGTATGATGTAAGTTAAATTGATGAAATTATGATTTCGGTACAAGGTGCTATTTTTTTTTGAAACTTTATAAAGATAAAAAATTTAGATGAACCAATCAATGGTTTCTCGACGCCTTCTTAAGAAAATAATATGGATATATATAGATATTACAATAATATCATATATATATTTGATCATCTTTTTTTTTTCTTTTTTTTTAAAGAATAATAATAATAATAATAATTATAATCATAATTAATGCAATCTCATCTAAAACCCTTTGAGAGATTGCAGAGCAACAAACATAAATATTGTTTCTCTCTTCAAAGAAAGCTTGCGACTTAAGCTTTTATGGCGCAGCAGTACATGGATTCAAATTGAATTTCTGCACCTAAAAACCACCGTAATGTAAATAAACATCAAAGAAAATTCTCGTGCAGCAAAATTTTCCCCATAGAACGTACAGAAAACGTTCCAAAATCTGCAACAGCTCATGCCTCGAAGTTTTGAAGTTTCGGTGCATTTTCCAGATTTTTTCCTGATGACCAGAAGTTTTCCGGACATTTTCTGTACGGACCTGTATGTTTTCTGGACATGTTTTCTTCTGCAATATTGTAGAAAAAGACAACAAGGCAATCATTTATAGAAAAGATGATGATTAGTTTATGGATGATTGTTTTTTCACTTTCACAATGCACCTTGTTCTTTGTCCTCTTTTTTTTTTTCTTTATGTTACCACTTTTGTTTATTTTCTTTGTAGATGTTCTGAATGGAAGTTTTAAGAAGACAATTTCAAAGGAAAATTCAAAAAAAGCAAATTTTCCACGTGATTTTTTAAAGCGTGACACGAAATCAATGAATTTATCATTTTTAGCTTGGAATAAGTTTGGCCAGAATTAAAAATTGAATTGCGAGAATTGAGAATTCTGCATATCACTTTACTAAATTTGACTTGTCATGACTCAGTCACAACTCAGTCTTTGAAGATATTATTGGGAGTCCATGCGGGTGTTTTTACAAAGTCGATCGTATTCGACCCAAACGGCTGTCATCACCAATTAAATTATTTTGCAACTTTTCTTTTGACATTTTCTTTTTTCCAATAGAAAAGTTATCTCCATAAATAGTTATTTGAACGTCATATTTTAAGGTATTTAAGATAAAGGTTTGATAAGGTTTGAATTTTATTATTATTGTTAAGATGATATGTGTGGACACTGATTCTTCTGATAGTTTATACCGAGAATTTCAATGGTTTAATTCTTTGCGGAAATAAATTTTTTCTTTTGGCCATTTTAAATTATTTATATAATTTTTTGAATATGGCAAAATGTTAATGATTTACATTCTTAAAAAAGTTAATTTGATAAAGGTTAGCGATATTTACATCGTTAGGCTTTAAACGAATGAACAACTATAATGAATTTCATATTCAATATTTAATGTTTAGATCATATAATTTCAGATTTATTTGTGTTTTTTTTGATTTATATTATGTTATTTTAAGGAATATCTTTAAAGAACTATAAGTTCGCGTTCAAGGAACAAGACGACCTTACTTCCTATCCAACAGCTGTAGCTTTTTCTTCTCCTTTTTATTCAATGTCTTTCTAATTTTCTCCTTCTACTCATTATTCCCCTGTTAGCTCCACATTCTCCTACTTTTTCAGCTGCTTCGTTTTATTCTTCATCATCTCTTCCATCATCCATTCCTGTTATGTATTATAGGTCTATAGATCCAATCGGGACAATTCCTTTTTTCGAAAATTTTGTGGTTTATGTTAACAGTTCATTGCGAATTTGTAAATCACATACCTCACAGCATTGGATTGGATTGTATTTACGTTTCTGAAGTCAAAAAAAGCATTTCCGAAGTGGTATTCAAAAACCACATTACATTTGAGAAAGATTTTATTGAATTATTTTTGTATTTTATTAAAATAAAAAATTAAGTAAAAATTGTACATGATCTTTCATCGGAGAATAATAAAAAAAAAAAAAAAAGAAAGCGTGGTGCGTCAGTTTCATACGAAAATGCCTTATAACTCCGCATCTGAATAGTTCAATCTTTCAAAAGTTGACAAACTTGAACTGTTAAATTAAATATCCATGATTTCACAAAGTTAGCTTGATGAAAAATTAATACACGAGTGGTTTGTCATTCTTACTTGAAAGGAATTTTTCGTCAAATGTGTAACTTTGGTCACGTTGACTTTCACAATTTATAGGAAAAAAAAAAAGCTTTAGGTCTTGATAAAAATTAATATCAGAGTACTCTCACACCTTTGTTCAGCTTCTCAGAAGACCGAACTGAAATTACATGAAAACGCGTCATTATTATTATTAAAAAATAAAAAATTTAGTTGTCTAAATAACATACCCATGTTAAAGATGAAACTGACGTTGATCACGTTTTTCAATGCTAGAATTTTTTATTATGATAAAGTATCCATAAAATTCATAAAACAAATTGAATCTCCTTGATGAAGACTCGCCCATTCACTGACCATAAACGTCTTGCCTTGTGTGCTCAACACGAAAAAAAAATCTGCCGGACATTCCCACATGATGCACTAAACAAGGCCGTTGATTCATGAAAAAAAAAACAAAAGAAAAAGAAAAAATTACTTGCTAACGATCAAATGTTTGATCATCACTCAAATGCAAATGCAAACGGATATTTTCATGGCATGCCAAGAACAGATATGGTAATTGTTGATGAAATACTTAACAAATGACGAAATGACGCGCAAGTGTTTTTTAATATTACATCATGTGTAAATTGTGTAATTTAGAAATGCATATAATTTAAAAAAATTGACCACCGATCGGCGGATCCGCAGCAAGTTTTCGTTGTTTTTTTAAACAAATGCTTTTATTATTGTTAATTAAAAAAATTACTAAAAATAGTCGGAAACACGAAACTTACTGCAACTTTATTGGTTACACATTTTTGGAGATGATCGGCAAAATGTTCGTGTCGGGCAAAAACGTTCACCTTTTGTCTGAAAAGATAAACGTCGTTCTATTAATATTTCTATCAAGATAATAATCTATTAAAAATCTATTTACAAAATATCTTTTTTTTTATATCAAGTGATGTCTTTTATAAAACCGTGCAAGCTCAATTCGGGATTATTTTGTCGTAAATATCTTTCAATCATCTTAACATGTTTACTACGAATTTGCCTTGACCATCCAGTAATGTATAAAGTGTTAAGTGGAGCTTTCAAATTCGTTAAAAATTCGGATAAGGTATTAATTATGACCCAGTTCAAGTCTAAGCTAAGATGTCGTAAGGAAACTGGCAATAACCTGGCCAGTTCAGGTAAGAAATCTACGAACGCCCTTTCATGACCATAAGATCCAATTAGTTTAAGACTTTGAAGTTGTGTTAAGAATGATAAGATATTTATTAGATAGGGGGTTTGACAATTCTTAAAGGGAATGGTGAGCGAGACAAGGGATGATGCGGAATGTGTTACAATCGCATCCAAGATTGGATAGGTAGTCGATCGACGTGAAACATCGTCAGAATAATGAAGTTCTCTTAAGGAGGCCGAATTAAGTTTAATCATAGAAGTGAAGATCTCAGCCGCACTACTTTGTAAATTTTTGAATTGAACTTTATATAAATGCGGAAAGATTGTTTCAATTAAAGGTTGAAGAACATTTTGATTGGCAAAATAACAATATTCGATGATTAAAAATTTTAAATTACTACAAGCTGATAATGCTTGAAAAGCCTCACGAGGATTCTCGGAGGTGAATTTTGCGTAAGTCAATTCAAAATGAATTAATGAATGCTTTTGAAAGTATAAACCCCTCATGGGTACTATAGGACAGAGTCCGTATGCAAATAATTTACAATGTTGCAAGTTGTATTGATCTTTTATGAGCCTATGTATGGATTCGTATCGATGATCTTGAAGATTGTCAAAGCAATAATCCAATAATTCTAATTTGCTAAGATGTTTTGATTGCTTCGCCATATCCAAGAATATGTCACGCTTATTGACGCGATGAATTGATAGTTCGTTTAATTTATGTAAAAATGTCGATGCATCTCGATGATATGGAAATATTGGATATTTCTTCCATTTTCCGGAAATTTTAGAATGATTCCAATTTAAGCACAAAGATTTGAGATTCTCACAGTTGGTTATGAACAGTCGGCACAGAGCACGACATATTAGGTCCGGGTACCGCCTATAATGTTGGAATAAATTTTGGAGGTAAAAAAAAGGTCAATCCAAAGTGCGTGCTACGCACAAATCACGTGATCAGCACATTTACCTTTCGATGAGATTATGTTCTTTGAGCCATGCGTCGACAGCAACGCGCAAATTGTCCATGTTTAATTGACGCAAAAAGTTCGCATAGTAGAAGGTTGCATCCTTTGTCAAAATTGAACGGATCACTTCGCTCTTGATATTTGCAAAAAGGTTCTTTTTTTCGTGTTTTGAAAGACAAGACAGGTATACATCTATAACAGCCGGGGAACATTCATTTTGAAACGGGCTCTTCCAAATTAATCGAACGGTGCTGATACACCAATGCTTGTCCACCAGCAGACAAGAATATAAGGTTCTTAGATCATCTGAGAAATATTTGAATATTTCAAGCAAACAATCACTTGGGATGATTATTATCCTGCTTTGTTTTCGGTCATTTACGATTGAATTTCCTTCCGGCTCATTTGAGCAAGGTTTCTTTCGTCGAAAAATTCGTTTGAATCGTTTGAATCTCTTGGTTATTTTGTTTTGTTTTGGTGGTGGTGTGACAATTACGTTACTATTTACATTATCAATTTGCTTATCATTTTTCTCATTTAAATGTTCTGCCTGGTTATCCACCTGCATGTCTAGGCCAAGATTTTTTGGTCGAATTAATTGTATACATTTCAAACTTTGTTGTGATGGTGTTACATCAACCTGTGTTCCCTTGGTATCAACACTTGGATTTTGTTTATCATTCGAATTTTGTGTTTCTTCTATTGTTTGTTCCTGGATGATTGAATCACGTTCCTTTCGTCGAGGTAATGGCTCGTTCGTTTCATTTTGTTGCGTTTGTTGCGTTTCAATTTCTTGAATTTCATCGATATTTGCAGTTTCTACTTGCTTGCCCTTTCCTTTATTTGAATTTACTTTTATTTGAACTTTAGAGTTATGTTGATTATCTTGCTTTCGTCGAAGAAACGACATCCATTTCGGAATTGGTTTGGATGGTTGCGTCAATTGTGACCGATTTGATTTCTTCAATCCGAAGCAACAGCAGCATTTTTTAATGATATTTGTCATTCTTTTTTTTTTTATTATTATTTATTTTGTATGAACCGTCAACACAGTGTCGGTTTATGAAATTTTTTTTTTTTTTAAACAATAATTTTTGGAAAAAATTTCAGGTATAGTTAGATATATATATAAATATATATTTATATATCAAATCATAAGAAATCAAGTTTTCGTGTCACACTGCAATTTACACGCATTAACTTTATTATTATCTTTTTTTTTTTTTTTTTCAAGTAGAGGGAAAAAAAAAAAAATTCTAATTCCGATTTGGTAAATTTCTAAACCGAAAAGTAATCCAATTCAAAAATATATGTATATGTATATGTATATATATATATATTTTAAAAAAAAAAAATAAAAAAAAAAATTATAAACAAGTGAAAACGAAAAAAGAATAAGGTTCGGATGGTTTGGTTTTAACTCTTTAACAACCCACCTTAATGTACAATAAAATAAAATAAAATAAAATTTTTTATTTCTTATTTTTTTTTTTTTTTTATTATTATTTTTATTTTATATTATATATTTTTTTTATTTTATTTTATTTATTTATTTATATATATACTGTATGTGTTGTGTGTTTGTTTGTGTTGCGACAATTTATACAACCTCACGTATTCTAAAATTAATCACAAAGCCAATTCTAAATTTGAGGGATGATAGGGTTAGCAATTTGCATTTCTTTTTTTTAAAAAAAAAAAGTTGATGCGCCCAACTTATTTCGGAATTAATGTGTTTTAAAAAAAAAGGGCATGCAATATGCGGGTATGTACAGTTGTATTTTACAAATGAAAAAAAAAATTACATGGTTAAGGAAATTTTGTGGAAGCTATATAAAGTTTTATGATGTCAGTTATTCACCTTTATTATCATTGTTTATTCTATTCCGTCAAACTCTGTCAAAATAAAGGGTACAAGACGATCGTCATCTTGCGAAAAATAAAAAAATAAAAAAGAAGTAATGAAATTGGGTAATCAATCAATGTGAATCGGAGACCAATCGCCGTCTCACAAAATGAGAAAATAAGAACTTGTCCAGGAATGTTCATCATCTGACTTTATTTTTTGAAGAAAGAGAAAAACATTGGCGAATTCCAATCTCTTTCTTTATTTATTTATTTTTCTTTCTTTTCTTTTTTTCTTCACAACCAAACTTGATTCGTTCCCTGACTAGAAATTCTTCAGATCTTCTATTGTCTAAATTTATTTCAATAAAGAGATGGGAATGATTCGATGAGAAGGAAGAAAATGTTTGAGGGTAAAACGTGTTTGATTGTTAAGTAGATTTTTTTGTTATCAGAAAGAATGTCATTTTGCTAAAGAACAAACAATAAAAAAAAAAATTTTTTTTTTTTTTGTCCTCATTATTAAATTCTTTTCCATTTCTATTCGAAATGTTATTTATAATAATAACAATGAATAAAAAGGGTATTGTAATTTCCCAAATAAAAAATTAACTCTAATTTTTTTGACTAACGATTTGCAGTAAAATGTATGAAAAGCATGGTATGGCGAAGTAAACAAGCGTACATGAATTGATTTATATAATGGTTCGGCAACTTACTTTTTTACATAATACTCCCCCCTTCGGATTTGTTCGGCCGAATTTTCTTGTATCGAATGACTAACAACGTTTTGGTTCATTAAGGAAGGCATTTTCCTAAAACAAAAAAATAAAATAAAAAAAATGGGAATTTGAATCGGAAAATGAATATTGAATGACCTTAGCCGAGCTGAACTTGGTAATTTGGCCATCGATTATATTAATAATAATTCTCCCTTATTTTTTTTTAAGTGGTAAAATTATTTGTAAACATCAAGGCATCATCAAATTCTATTATCGTGCGACCCCGTGGGTCGTACGTTTATCACGTGAGTTTTATCACATACGTAATCGTACGACCGAGTAATTACAACATGCATATAAAAGGCAATAAAAAATAAAAAAGCGCGGTGAAATCATGCATATTCTTGCATAGCATATAATTAAATCTCTCTCCAATTCGAAATCATGCGGAAGTCCCGTTTATCAATCTTACTCAAGATGGAATCATTATATTCCTTCACAATGAACAAATGTTTTTATTTCCCTTGGGTTAATTGAAATCTACAATTATCTAAGAGATTATCTAAAACCATTCAATTGAATCCCAGTGATGGTTTTAAGATTTTGGCTAACTTTACAATGTTGAGGTCATTCTTACCAAAAAAAGTGCAACGTATTCTTGAATTCTTTCGAATTCTTTTTCGCGTGATTCCCGTCTAAAAAATTTATCGGTGAATTATTTTCAGTCGAGCGGCAAGGTTGTTCGAAATTTACGCACGCACGTCTTTTCCAACGTTCCTTTGTCCCTTGCCTTGTGAGGATTGTTCCAACCAAAAATAAACAAAGTATCGACGATAAACGTTTCAGAAGGTTGTTTGTGGTTTTAATAATATACAGTACCTCAATTAATGATACATTTGAAGCTTCATTAATACCTATCTAATTACTAATTGCAGATGTTGAAACATTTTCAAGGGTCATTCCTGATGTTTCTGCACCCATTGAAGTACAATCAAATTCTACTTTAAATGAAATTCAGTTTATGATTTAGTTTTCGGAGTTATGATTTTTGGTACAACAATCTTTTTTTTTTCAGATCGGGATTGTCTCGGAAAATGGGTATTCCGAGTTCAATGGATGTACCTAAAAAGGATTTCAAGTTCTCTCTGTTCAGGGTCCACGCACGTTAATTGTTTCAATTCATGAAATCCAAACGAAACCTTCTCTGATTCAGATATCGCTCATCATGTGCGTATAATGATTTGAATGATTGGCTGTAACGGTCAAAAAAGTTAGTATTGTTGGGATTAACATGACTATCAAATCAATGCATTCGATTAGAAACATGATTTGTGAGAGTGTAATAATTTGTGAGAGGTGACGAAGCGAAAAAGTTGTTTCAATCTGGTTTCAAAAAAATATTTTTATTTTTGATATTACATCATTATTGCATCATATGTTACATTTTGAAGGAATTCAAGTTGTTTTATTTCCAAGAGAAGCAGAACATTGTTAAAATTCCAATGGTCTATTATTATCTTATCAAAATGTACCTTGCAAAAAAAAAAATAAAAAAAATAAAAAAATAAATAAATAAATAAATAATTCGAAAAAAAGATTTCGGCACGTAATCCCCGTTTCAATTCCGAATTCTTTTTTTTTTTTTTTTGTAGATTTTTCATAGGTTTTGACTCGGTAACCTTTAAAATAGTGGCGGAGTAGACTCGGTCAGTCGTTAGTCCCGTTCGGTCGCCGACAGAGTCGTGACCTCATTTGAAATTGTGAAACTAACTTTATTTTATTTTTAGTAATATTATCATTTTCAGTCGGGCATAAAATTACAAATTCGACCGAAATGATCTGATGAGGCTTGCTTTTATTGTTACAAAGTCGGCTCAGTCTCTGATTCCAAAATTATAACATTTTTAAAATAAATGTAGTCACACAAAAAAAAAATGACTAATTTTTTTTTTTGATGGTCGCTTCACGCCAACGCACGTTTTGTTTTATATCAATGGTTTAATAAGTTATCATTAATAAATAATTTATTGTAGAACCTTCTTTTTAATCCTTTAACTTTCTCTCTATCCATTTAATGATGAATTCTGCGAGTTTCGTTTGAATTTTAACTCGAACCTGTTCAAATACAGCTTTACAGCAATGACAAGTCCACATTTTTATTACTCAATGAGACGATTCGTGTTACATTGAATATCCGGTTACTGATATAAGTGTCAACGCAGAAAATTTTTACTAATAACGGTAAGGAAAACTAGTTTCATTCAAATTTATTTTAAGTTCAAAGTGGCATACAAGGTTTAAAGGAACTTTTAACAAATAAATCTTTTAAAGGTTACATGAACTTTTGTAAAGCATGAATAAATCTAAAAATACGAGCAAATTAGAACTCTTTCCTCGTAAAAAAAAATTCTTTATGATTTTGAATGTCTAATATGACGTAAATAATTTTTATTGAACGTTGTATTAATCCTAAGGCCATGGCTTATTCGTGCCACATTTTAATGTATTGACATCTTCAAACAAGGAATATGATTTTCGAAAAAAAAAATAGCAAGCAAAATAAATTCGTAAAGAAAATTATATAATAACGTAAAAAGATTGGAAATATATACAATAATAATGATAATGAAAGAAAGTTTTCATTTGTTGATAATTCTTTCTTGGATTCTATCAAAGACAATTTTAGCAGCATCTTCCCATGTAAGGTCCAACATAATTTCATGACCAGCAGCTCCAACGATATCATATCCGACGCCATAAACTTTGGCAGTTTCTGATAACACTTTTACATTATCAAAGGATGCATTTTCCTCTTCGGCGCCAATTACAATCATAGGACATTTGATTTTTGAAGGGTCAACAAATGGTTTTGTTAGTTCCAAAAATCCCGAGAGAAACCCAAATTTTTCTAATCTTGGGTGAATTTCTCTAGCCATGGAATCGGGATACGCTGAAGAAAATAAGAGTTTTTTCATTAATTCGGGAGTTTCGATCGTGGCATACGGATTTGATGTGATAATTGCTTTAAGGTATGGGAAGATTTGGTGACTTGAAATGATGTTTGAAATGACTTTAAAGAAGCTTGTTTTGTGTAAATAAGGCGACGGTGATGCCAACAAAACCCCTCCAGATACTTTCTGGTGATTATCTTCAAGATAATTTTGAAGCAACGCTCCTCCAAATGAATGTCTGACGGGGTGGTGAAAATAAATAAAATAGATCAAATTTTTTGAACAATATTTTTTTTTAAAAAAATAAAAAGCGAAAATAATAATTTCTATCATTACCCAACAAGGATAGGATTAACTTTTGTTCTAGCAATAATTTCATCAGTTACAGCTGAGATATCTTGTGTAATTTCATTTAATGACCACCATTTGTCCTTATTAGGAGTCTTCGTACTTTGTCCATGTCCTCGAAAACTTAAGATAAAATTCATTTTAATTGAAATTCAAACGAGCCTTTAATTAATGTTTCATTTTACCTCATTGCATAACAATCAAATCCTTTATCCGAAAACCAATGAGAAAAATCATCCCAAGACCAAGCCGCAAGAAAACCTCCATGGATGAATAAAATTGGTGGATAATTCTATGTTTATATGATAATTATTAATAATAATAATAAAAAAGAATTTGGGTGGGTTTATAATTTAATGCTTACCTGAGTTTTATTAATAGGAGGATAATGCAAAACTTCAATTTGAATATGTTCACTAGAATTAACGAAAAAAGAATCCTTTGCCGTATGATATGTTTCGGAAGACATTTTTTTTTTTTTTAATCAAAATAAAATTCAAAATGGATGATCCATAAAGATCGGTATTTATTCTAAATAGAAAACACCTTGTACGACCACAGGAGTTCAATTAGTTCAATTGTTTTTGACTTTATTCATTTGTACAATAGCAATCATGTTTCTACGGATTACTTCTAGCGGAAATTCTTTTAATATTTATTGAAATGTATTTAATGTAAAATATAATATTTTGTGAAAAAATTACTATTTTATGTATTAATATAAATATGTGATTTAATTATTTACTTTCTTTCTTTGGTTAAGTAATAATTATTACTTTTATTACTTTTATATATTTAATATATATATAATATAGATTTTAATATAATTATAATTAAATGCGGTTATCCGGTATGTCACGTGAATTGAAAGCGTTCACGCATCGCCAACAAAAATGGTAGCTTATGTGAATTTATTATTTGTCAAATTCGTCACCCTGTATCACACCATTTTTTCATTATTTCTAAGAAATTCTGCGAGCAGATATTTTTTTCGATGTGTGAATCTTATATTGTCACATATCATTTGTCACAATTTAGGGTTAGTTCAGTTCATGCTGATTTTCATGAACCGATATTTTTATAATTTGTAGTAACTGTCGGCGAAGTATCCGATAGAATTACCGGGGATGGCTCAGTAGCTGCGGCGCATATCAGAAATATCAAAGATATCAAACACTGCAAATATATCATATTTCTCTGATTGTTTTATTTATTATATAGTTATATACATACATTTTATTTGTGATATTTATTATCTTATTATCTTATTTAATTATATATAAAATTAGAATAAATAGTATTGTAATTAACCTGGCTGGACTTATAAAACTTTTACAATAAATATACTTATTGCTTTTTTGTTAAATTAATTATACTTTAGAATTAAACTTTTTATCTTGAATTAAGTTTAAGAAAGATTTGAATTCAATTTATTAATTTAATTTTAATTTAGATAATTAAAATTTGTTATTATATATTTCTTTCTTTTGTAATTATATGTTAAGTAATATAGATTATCTTAAAAATTCTAACTATTTGGTAATCTAAATTAATAGGAACTTCACAAAAAAAATTTAATTCCTTAAAATGCTATATATTTTTCAAATTTTATTTATTTTATTACTTATAATTTCTTATAATTTAAATATTTTATTTCATAAAACTTGCGTTATGTGATTTTTATCTTTTATAAAAGAAAGTAATATTAATGTCATTTGAATTTAAGCTATATTAAATTAAAGAAATTTTATATTTATCAGATAATATTCTTTAGTTATTTTATTTGATTTTAGAAATTTACCTTTTATTCTGATTTGATTTTAAATATATAACAGATGTTTTACAAATATTTCTAATTACTGTTTTAATATTAGTACCTTTTATTATATTTAATCTAAAATATACTTGATATTTGATTATATAAGTAATCTAAAATATTAACATTTATTATACAAAATAGGTTATATTTATTTTATTTTGTTAATACCTGTGCATAATTGCTATTAATAGTTTTTCTGCTTTATAAACTATCCAATTTTTATAAAATTAAATACTTATTTTAACTAATTTTCTAAAATAATTATTAATTAGCATTATGATAATAAGGACTATTTAAAATAAATGTAATACACTTTAGCTTATTTTCTAATGATTCAATTATAATATATAATAATAAAGCTATAAACTAAGAATCTTAATATATATCTATTGATTAATAATCATAATATAAATATCAAACTTTTGATATTTTAACTTTTCATATGTATAAAAATTAGTAGAACAAAATTGGGGGTTCTAGGGTCAAATTCGAAAAAGATATTCAGAAAGATCCCAATCATAGGCCAGAAACCCTTCTAGCTATATGAATCCATAATATAGAATTCAGGTCTAAAATTTACACTAGCGCTCAATTTCGTTATCAATCTCATTGCTATAAAATTTGAGCTTCAGAAGCTAAAATCAACTAAATTGATATATCCTTTCTAGCGTGATTTTAAACCCACCAAAGAT
>CAJVPQ010001578.1:0-17394 GCA_910591825.1 Funneliformis caledonium
TTGATAAACTTATTAATATTTATTTTTAACAATATTAATTATAATAAAATATTATATAATTTACTAAAAAATTTTATAATTTTTATTAATAGAAAGTGATCAATTAGTTAACAAACATATGAATTATAAGATAATTTTTCAAAAATTATTATAATAAATATTTTAAAACTTAATTTTAAAATTGAATTATTTAAAAAACTTCTTAATAAACTTAAATTTTTTTAAGAAAGTTAATAAAATATATATTAAACTATATTTTTTATATAAAATACTTTTTTTATGATTGTAGACAAATTTGTTTACTTTATAGTTTAAGAAATAATAATAATTGTACATTTTATATAATTATATATGTTATAATTATTAAAATTCATATTTAAAAATATATAACATTTTTAAGTTCAATAGCTTTAACAAAAAAAATATCTAATTAATGTATTTTTATCATTTTCTATTAAGAAAATTTATTTTATAAATTAATTTTATTTATTTAAGAATCAACATTTAAATTCTTCATTATTAATTATTATAATTAACTATTTTCATTTCTTTTTCTTATTAATTTTATTTTTTTATTTTTTATTAATCTTTTTCTTTATTATTTTTCTATTATTTTTTCTTTAATATTTCTATATTACATTTTAATTTATTTTATTTTTACTTCAATAGAATTTTTTATCTTCAATAATTTAAATATTTCATAATAGTTTCATCTTTTCTATTTCACTTATTTCTATTAATATTTATTATTATTTCTGTAATCTTTCTTATTAATTTATTTTTATTTTCTATTTCTTTCTATGCTTTTTTACAATTTATAATATTCTTTTTAATAATTATTTCCTTTCATTTATTATTTACTTTTTATTCTAAAATATTATAAATTATCATTTTATATTCAGTTTACTTTGATGTTTCTTTTAAATCTTCTGTTCAATTATTTTAAGTCTTTTTTTTAATTTATTTTTCATAATATTTCTTTCTTTTATAATTTTTTTTCATATTAAATACAAATATTATGCATAATTTCTCTTTATTATTATATAGTTAAAATTATATAATTAACTAATTTACAAATTAATTTTTTTTTTTTAAAAAAAGTTGCAGTATCTGACACTAGAAAACTATTAGTGATAGTACTACTGAGGTATAAACCTCAACTCATTTAAGGATCCTCAAGGTCATGACTAAACTTAAGGTCTAATCAAAACCTATTTATAAATACTGATCTAAAGTTTGTCACTTAAGTCGACATCCTTAAAAGCTAACCTTCAGAGTTCCTAGACCTCAGAACTACTATCAAATTTGGATAGAGGGATCATTTCAGCTACAGGTACTTTTGTCAGATTTTCCCTATGCTTACTAATACCATACCTATATCACTATTACCTTTGCTCAGAATCAGTGTATTTTTACATATAATCAGGAAGACTTAGATATTATCATCTTTTATAGAACCTTAGAAAGATAAGTAGTTGTCATATCTATATCATCAAATTCACCTAGAAATTGAATCTGATCTCTATTCTTAGTGATAGCTCGATTAGATAGTGCTATAGTAATACAATATAGTCTATTATTATTATAACTACTTGTAAATAATATTCAATCTACTAATTATTGGTTAACTATTTTCTTACTTGTGTAAGAAGAAGTTAAAGACATGAGACAGTATCTATTATAGGCCTATCAGCGAAGACTAAGTTTCTATTGATTACTAGTTTTATTTACATCCATTTGTTCTTCAAATATAATATTTAGATATGATCAATATCGATTGACAGATTGATTGACCAGTTTTTAACACATATTCAGTTATATATGAAATTCTTATGAAAATCATGCCTGAACTTGTGGCTATTGCAATGTAACTCACAATAGAAGCTCAGTTATTACTAATTAAATTAGGGACGCTGATT
Organism: Funneliformis caledonium; assembly: GCA_910591825.1. Classification (NCBI taxonomy): domain Eukaryota; kingdom Fungi; phylum Glomeromycota; class Glomeromycetes; order Glomerales; family Glomeraceae; genus Funneliformis; species Funneliformis caledonium. The sequence continues at coordinate 1,920 of CAJVPQ010001578.1, forward strand.
TCAACTAATTTACAAATTAATTTTTTTTTTAAAAGTGCAGTAGTTTCTCTAAATATTTATTATAATAAGAGTAGATATTTATATATTTATAGATAAATTAAAACAAAAATCTCGTCTATAAACTATATTTTAAAGAAGACCTTGCACTCTTCCAAAATTAAATTTAACTTAAGCTAAATATATCACTTTTTGGAAAAATAAATGAATAAAAGAAAAGAGGGTGTGATCGCTACTGCATTAAAAATTCGACCAATGTGAGCCTAACCATACTATAGTAGCGATAGGATTTGATCTAAAGGTATTAAAAATAAATTGGGAGGAGAGGTTATAACCTGAAATTCTAAAATTGTTCTTTTATCTTTGATGAAAATATTTGCAAAGTTTTCTAGCTTTTTTTGTATGATACATCTATTTGTCTAAATTTGTTGAATTTATTTATAGATGAGATGCATAAATGAGAAACAAACTGCATTAGTTAGTTGAACTGAATGAAGTTTGTTATGTATTAGTCGGTAGAGTTATAAGGGAATAATTCCTTTGATGAGCGTAAAATAAGAAGTTGAATTGTAAGTGCAAAGCTATCAACAAGACAATTGTTCTATTTTGATGTCATTTGTGTTGGTAAAAAATTTTAGGTGATCTTTGGAGTTAATTATAATATTTTTCATTTTATAGTTGATGATTAGGCACATCCAAATATGATAGAAGTCTTTATCAGTTGCTTTACATTGAGGACATAAAAGAAATGATGGGTAGAGCATCAGATGTCTAATCTTTATAATTTCTAGTGTATGGAGCATTTCTAACATTCATTGGTATTTAGCTTTTCTGATTGCTGAGGTAATATAAGAGATACACCCTGTAGCAATATTATTATTTAGTGAGAATAAAGTGGCAATTCAGTGAGGACAGACAATCATGACACTTTTTGAAAGAACTTCTAGGTTAATTAAGTTCAAGATCAAAGATTCTTTGTGTAATTCTTTCATGAAATGGCATATAGGAATCAATATGTAAGAATTATGGAATACCATAAAAGCTTTGTTAGAGTTAGAAGTAAGAAGTTGCAAGGCAGAGGATTGATTACAATTTCTGGCTAGCTTGTTAACTTTGTTGTTGTAAAGATTATTAGAATGTGCTTTAACTTTAATCAGATACATATTCAGATGATTATGTGAAATGACATTGAATAAGCAAAACCAATTTGCATAATTGTTAATTTTAAGGAATGAGCGAAAGTAGGTAAGAGGTAAAGAAGGTTTTTAAATTTTTTAAACTGGGATATGATAACTGCTGAGTCAGTATAAATTTTCACTTTACAATGAGGTGATGCAGTAATTAAAGCTGAGAAAACTGCTGTGAATTTAGAAAGTGAAATTGATGAAAAACCAGTAATAAAAGATGTAACAAAGGAACACATTGGTAAATTAGGATGAGTTTGTAACTACACCAGACCAGTGTATAAAATTTAGACCAAAAGTCATGTGCACAAGTTGTACTAAAAATAGAAAATTAATGCATGTATTACATAGTATTTCCATTTTTATAAATAATTTATCCATTTTTATATATAATTTATCTATTTTTAGTAATTATTTGTATACATTTTATGCTGTGTAATATGTGCACACAAAAATTTAATGTGCACATGTGCATATTGTGTACATGAATTTTACACACTGCACCAGACTCATTTTAATAAATGAGGTGCTAAGGTCTCAAAGAAAGCTATCTGTATAAAATTCTAAAGTAGTGGAGTTAATAACTGATGAGTAAAATTCTGTAATTAGGCATTGTAAGGTAGAAAAACATATTTATCCAAGAAATTAATAGGTAACTATGAGACAAAAGGTTGTGAAATAATGATAAACGAAGGTTAAAATTAGAAAAAAATCTAGTTAGTGCGAGTTTATGTAGAGCTTCAATTGAAGAACTGTGTGAAGAACATTCACATATTTATCCTTGAATTTAATAGGAATTGAAGTACAAAGACTATAAGGTAGTATGATAAAACACTTATAAAAATTAGAACTTAACTTCTGTACATTTTCATGATATAGAGAGCAACAATTATAATCTTTAAATATGGTATAGTGATGAGGGCCTACTAATGGTAAGCAGTATTTAATATGTATAGTATTGTCATTAAGATAGGTAAGATAACTAATAATGAATGATTTGGTAGTAAAATCTCATCCAACAATATAATTGTAAGTTCTAAGTTTATGTTTGAGTGGTTGAATAATATAACTGTAACAGTGATTATGTTTAAAACTATTCATTGGTAAAAGCATTCTATAATTATTTATTGACAGTAAACTCTCAATAGTTGTGAACCATTTAGGTATCGTATATAGTCTTTTCTCAGTATTAGTAATGATATAGAGATCACTATACATTAACGTGTAGTTACTATTATAGTTAAATAATTGTTTAACATAAATGACTGAGCATTGATGAAGGTCTCTGATGAAAGCTCTATAATTAGTTAGAATAAGTTCATGGATAGTATAGGTACCACCTGCTATATTTTAATAAAATATAAAGGGAACATTTAAGGAGATGTTCAAGCATTTATATTATATAAAGCAGATGAAAGCCAATCATTATTTTTTTATGTTGTATCATAAGGTTAAAAGATCAAAGAGCTCTTGTGTAACTATTCTTTGATTTGTAGTTATTTAATTTTTATGAGAAATGTTAGTTCCAAAAGATCAGTTTTATTAGTCATTTGTAAGAGAGCTGAACTGAAATATTAGAGAAGTTGTTGTTGCAGCAGGATGACATAAAAATAATGTAAGTTAAACAGATCAGTAGGAGTAATTCGCGAGAGCTTGAGTTTTCTTTTCAAAAATGCAATAAATGTGGCTGTTAATATTTTGCATTGAGCTTCTGATAGGAGTGTTAATTAGGATCTATATTTAATTCTTGAGAGGATTACTATGTTATAGATATAGATTATTTGTAAATCAGTTAACCTTTGTTTTTCATAATGGTGATAGCATTTATAATTTTAGCATGCAGTTATTTCACAATAAAGTTGTTATTAGGTCGTAAGGATATCCATACACTCAGATATTTAATGTTATCATTTGGGTAATGAGGGATGAGTTCATAATGTTATTAATTATGTTAGATAATAAAAGGTTATGATTAATAAGTATTAACTAATAGTTCTGATTTTGACCAATTAACTTATATATCATTGAAGTTAAAAAAACTATTAGTAATTGAAGTGATGCATGATAAATTCTCTCTGGATTTAGCCACCTATAAAGTGTCATTCATAAATGCTAAAGCAGGAATTTTACATTGGCGAGATGTGGTTTGAGTGAAACGGACATCAGGATGTCATTATACGTTTATATTGTAACTATAAGGTGAATCATTAATTCTACACTGAAGCAGGTCATAATAAATGCATCACAAAAGTAGTGAAATTACTTCTTCTTGGTCGATCTCTGAGTGAACTAAATATGTATTAGTATTTCTATGTACTATGAAAACTTGGTTAAAATGGGATATAAAAATCCTTATAATGATTCAGATAAACAAGTACAGAATTTTAAGTTGTTTAAGGGCTTTGACTAATGTAAAGACATTAACACGATCATAAACTTTAGATATATTCTGAAGGAGCATCCAAAGTTCTTAATTATTAAATAAGGCATCTTGTTTAATATGATTAATTATATAAATAAGATCAAATGTTAATTTGAAAAGAAGTCCAGTAAAGTTAAAACCTTTTAATATATTATATCTGGTAAAAAGAGAAGCCAATTGGGCATTCAGAAGTTTTGTGAAAGCTTTTTTTAAACATTCTAATAATTTTATAGGTCTAGTATTATTTAGATCAAATTGTCATAGTTTTAGTTTTAGAATTAGGTAAACATAGGCCATATTCCATCTTGATGGAATTGAGAATATCCAAAGACATTCATAAATAATGTACCAAAATACTTTTTTCCTAAGGGCCAAGATGTTTAACATTTCATTAGATATCTTTAAGGGGCTATGAGCCTTATTATTCAAAAGTTGATCTATAATTTTATACCATTCGTCCGCTGTCAGTATTAAAATAAGATGATTGTAAATTAACGAATCAATTTTAGATATAGGTTAATAGGTTGATGTTCATTCTTCTAGGATTGACTTATCTTCATGAATTGTATCAGTTACCTGCTAAAAATATCAGGCAACTTTCCTTCGAACATCTGTTTCATCTGTAAGTAAATCAAATGAGAAACTTGTGTTATTGAGACATCTATCTAGGATGATGAGTTTTCTTTTTCTATTTAAGATAGAATCTATTATTTTTTTCAGATCAGTTTTGTAATTGTCAATTCTGTCATGAAGTACTTGTTATATGATTAAAAGTTTAAATTCATATTCTTTAAGTTTAGCCTTCATTTGTAAACAAGCTACTAATAATTGTGCGTCAATTAGTGATGATTTAATATAAACATTATTAGAAAAGAGCCTTATTGAGATAATACATAGAAAACAATCTTGAGCAATTTCAAGGAATTTGTCATGAAGGTTAAATCATTTTAGAGAGATAAGGTTATTTTTAAAATATTTTTATGAGATTTAGAAAATTTCTGTAATATTTTAATGTTACTATATAAAGTGAATAGGGTGATTAGTTATTTGGACAGTCAATGAATTTTAGATTTGCTAACAGGAATATATTTGTTTGCAAATGAGATTAATGTATTTTGAAACAAATCCCAATATTTGTTCAAAGTGGATTGAGACTATGTTATAGAGACAGAAGCATTTCTAAGAGCACAACTATTTATGGTGTGATCTAATTTGTCTCTGAATTGTATCCATTTCTTTAAGTCCATTTTGTTAAAATTAAAAAAAGATTTAGTAGGACAATTATGATTATTAGAATTGATTTGTAAAAAGTTAGAATAGTTAATAGTGGTGACATAATGATCAGAAATTTGTGTGTCAATAGGTAGTACATCAGTATCAAGTATATTAAGCACTAGTTTAGGTGTCATCCAAATATAATTAATTCTTGATAATTATTTAATGACAAAGTAATCGAAAAGATTATAATAATTTAATAGATTAATAAATAAAATAGTTCAGGGTGAATTATTTTTCGTACGGTCTATATTCGCATTAAAATCTCCAAGAAGAATAATATGATAATCATTTTTAATAGCATCATTAAGAAGATGTTTAACGCATGTTAAGACTTGCTTAGTAATTTTTTTTTTAGATTTTTCTGAGAAAACGTATATGTTAATAATAATAAGTTTTTGTTTGTCAAGAAATTGTAACTTTGCATAAATGACTCTATCAAGTTTAGATTCGTGTTAAAAATATGTTTAAAGAGTTGAGGACTAAAAGATAAACTGATTCCAAATCCACAAGACTGACTATCACAGTTTTTACTAAAAATTGTTAGAAAATTTGAAAAAGATCAATTAAAAATTGAAGCATTATTGTATTTAAAATTAGTTTCTTGTAAAGCCAATATATCATAATGATGTATTTCATAAAGTAAAAAAAGGATGTTTTGTTTGGTAGGCTCATTAAATTTTCTAACATTGTGTGAGGCTATGGAAAATTTTTTGTTTTAATAATATTGGAAATATCATTAGGTTTTGTTAAAATATCAGTAGAGATAGTATTCATAATATATGTTATTTATTGTGAGAAGCTGCCGATGTAGTGTTCTGTCATTTTGTCAAAATCTTCATTCAAATAGGTAAAAACTTGTGTATCAAATTAGCTGATGAGATTTTTGTTAATGAGCACAGTTTGGAAGTTTTGACAAGTTTTGAGTAGCTTGTTAATTGTTAAAGTGAATTCAGAGTTTCGCTGTTGTTGTTTTTTTGGCAAATATCAATGAATTGTTCATTAGTTTTTGTCTGTAAGTGAGTAATATAAAGTGATGTATCAATAAATGGAGATTTTATGTCTACTTCAGTAGCAGTATCTGGGAGTGTATTGTTAAACGATTCAGCTTCTTGAGAGTTGTAACATTAATATTCAGTACCTTTTTAACTACTTCAAAATGAGATTGCGAAAACTTAAAAGCAGAACAAAAATTACTAAGGGTATTAACAATAGATTCAAGTTGAGATGTGATGAATTTCTTAAAATCAGGGATGTATATTGATCTACCTGCTGCTGTTGCATTTTTAATATTTAGAGTAGGATACACTATATTGTCAAAAGTAGTATCATCATCCATTGGCTCATCCTCCCACCTTAAGACAGGTGGTTTTTTAGTAACTTTATTTAAAGTGGTATTAGGCTTTTTTAGTGAAGAAGGAGGGGGAAAGGTCGTTTATTTTGAGTTTGCAGTCATCTGATATTAGAGCTTGAAAGATTAATAACGTTAACAAATGTAATGTTATCTTTGACAACATCATGAGATTTTTTAGGTGCAGTATATCTATTAAATTAGGCTGATTAAAACCTTTGGTATAGATATTGAGTGTTTTTGTCTTTTGAAGTATTTCATTTTCTGGGGCATAAAGACGCGTTATGATATGTTGATAAACAAATAGCATATAGTTTAGTTTTTGCATTAGTCTATTTGAGTTTTTTATTATTAAGTATGAGTTTGTCTTTCACAATTGCGACATTAGCTTCAAAAATAGAAGTACGTATATTGTAAATAATTATAGTTTGATCTTGCTCGCAAAATAATCTAAGCAGTAGCGTTAACCATCTTATCAATGTCAAGGAATTCACATGCTGTGATACTTTGTGGAAAATTAGTTAGTTTTTTTGAGAATTTGGAACGATCTTAGATTTTTTTTCTATTCTGGTCACACATATGAATACAAACAGAGTCATTGATAATAAGCAATCCATCAGTTGCTCAAAAAAAATCAAATTTAGCTTTTTCGTTAAAGGTGATGGTAACGCGTTGTCACAAGTTTCTAGTTTCTATAATGCAATGTACAATATTTCTATAATAGGAAAAAAATTTTTTAATTTATGTAACCGTAAAATTCAACGGGATCTCAGTTACTGTTATCGATTATGCAAGTACAAACAGGTGCAATTTTTGTACAACTAGGAGTAGAAACGTAGCTTTGTTTATATTAGAAATCTATACTTTATAAAGATCATCACGTTTGTTAAAGTCTAAAAAGGCAATTTTGAGAATGTTGATTGAAGGATTAGTAGAAAGTTTTTCACGTATGACTCCAGCAAAGGAAGCATAGTTAAAATAATATTTGTCAGTAATTTTAGCGATCTTTTGTTGGGGGTTCACTCTAGGGTATTTTTCAAGCGAAAAATACGTGAAAAATTTTTCAGCATTGAGGAGAGGCATAGCGAAAATGACTAAAGTAGTATTGATAGTATTTTCAGACGCATTATAAGGACCATCTACGTTCATTTCATCTTTTTTGTTACTGGTTGAGATTTCAATGACTGTATCAGTTTCTTTATTTTTCTCTTTATCAAGAGGCGAAGGTGTAATTTCAGATGTTTGATCAACTTTCATAATGATTACAGGAGGTTGTGTAATATTAGAACTTTCAGCAGCAGCTTGTTATTCAGTTGTTTGAATGGTATTCTGTCTTTTTGTGATAGTAGTTTTTTTTTAACTGGTAATGCAAAGCGACTAGGGTTGTTAGATTTTTGATTTTTTTCTAGCATTTTTGGTAATTAGCAGAAAGAACTAATTTACAAATTAAGATTTCTATCTCTATTTATATAAAATTTAATGTTAATCAATTTCTTTAAATTCATATTATTTTCTAATATTTATAATTTCTATTTTGTTTACTAGTAATTCTAATTCTTATTGTTTTCTTATGATCTTTAATTTTATTTCTTTCATCAATAATTTTTATTATTATATTATAATTTATTATTATTTTCTAATATTATATCATTTCTTTATTAATATTTCTAACATTATATTATAGATTTAATAATATTTCTTCTAATTATGAATTCTAATTTCTATTTTAACTTTTATTTTTAACTTTTATTTCTATTCTAATTTTCTTAAATCTTCCTTTCTTATTTTTTTGTTTTTGTTTTTATTTTTTATTCTAAAAGTTATTACGTATTTAATTACATATTATCATTATATATTCTTTATAATATTATTATTATATTATTTCTATTTTTAGATATTTCTACTTTCTTCTTTAATTTTCAATAATTAATTTTTTATTTCTTCTCATTTTTCAAATTTTACTTAATAAATTAAGCTTTCTTTCAATATTCACATAAGTATTCATATTTCTTTTTTATTATTTTTAATAATTTTCTTTTTAATAAAAAGTTATACAAGTATATTATGATCTTATCTTATTAGTTTTTTATCTAAACCTTTATATAATCTTTATATATATTTATAAATTGTCTTCCTTTTTTTTCTTTATTCTAAATATTCTTTAACTATTCTTTTTTCTATGATTTTAGTTATTTATATTTTTAGGTTTATTATTTATTTGTAATCTATATTATTATCTAATTATTTATCTAGTATTATGTGATTTATGCTTATTTACTTTTATAATAAATAAAATAAATAAATTTTTTAAAAATTATTATTATTAATAAATAATAAATAATAAAAAAAAAAATGTATAAATAAGTTTTTAGTTTAGATTCTCTTTTGCTAAATATAATTATATTCACTAATCAACTTAAAAAAAAATTAATCAAATTCAAATTTTATTAATTAAGAAAAAAATTTACAATAATAGATCAAATTTATAATATATAAATTTTCAATAATAAATATGAAACCTTATTAAAATTTGATAAAAACTAACTCTGAATTTAATTATTAAACTTTAAAACTAACATATTAAAAGTTATCAACTAAGTTTTAAAAGTTTTAAAATAATATCTTATTACAGTAATCTTAAATCATTTGTATATATTATGGAAAATTTTATACTTTAAAAAAGTAAGTTAAATCTTTTATAATCCTATGATTACTTATCCTTTATAATAGTGTATATTGAATGTTAATTTATCTTTTTACCTAAATACTAGTCACATCATCTAATTAAGATTTTCATATATGATTTTATAAAAACTGTTAATGTAATACTCTTTCTCTTACCTTTTACCTATGCTAAAAGAAATCACTTCTATTTTATTTTACAAAAGGAAATATTTATTAACAGTTTACTTATATTATTCTTTAAAAAGAACTCTAAATAGTAATCTGTACTCAAAGTATAAAAACCTAATAATTATAATAAATCATTTCTAAAATATAAGAGTATATATACTATATAGCAGAATTTTAAATATTTACTTAAAACTTAATAATAATAATTATCATAATAATATAATATAAGATTTGACTTATGATGAAACTTTGAGATAGATTACTAATTGATTATCACAAAATAATTCATATCTTTATCTATTTACCTACATTTTATTATTATTATCTATCAAAAATTGAAATAGAAATAATTCATTTTTGAAAGCTATACATATATAATTTGATACTTAAGTATCTCTTATCAATCTTTGTGATATAGTAATTCTGAATAATAATTTTCTGATAAAGTTCACAATAAGGACTTTTATTACATCAGATTAATAGTAAATTTTATACAAGAAAATGATAACCTATAATTACCAAATTTGATTAACAACCTTAATCTAAAATCATTACTTATTTCTAGATATTTTCATTAATAAAAGAGGCTATTTTCTTAATACTTTAAAAATTATAAAAAAAAAAATAATAAAATTTATGATAAATATATGATAAGTATATTAAATCACAATTAATGAATTTTAATTTGAAGTAAAGACTTCATTATTATTAGCTTTCATAGTTCTACTTTTAATCAAAAAAGTTAAGATATTATTAGAATATATATAATTATTACAATAAGCTCAATTTAATTTTAGAAATAATATGAACCTTCTATTGTTAACAAAAATTATTTCATTCTAGTATTTACATTATTATAATGCAATTAATAAAACTATTACAGTATCTATTTTTTTACATTTATATATATTAATAATACTTATTTTTATCAAAAAATATTTATTTAATGTGATAATAAAAAGATCAATTTGTTTATATTATTTATAACTCTAAGCATTAATATTTTGGGCAAAACCATTTTTTGATTAGCAAAATGTTTCACCTTTTTGATTAAATTCTGAAATTCTTGCCTAAACATCTGTAAGCTTTGAAACCTGCCCAAAATTTTAAAACTTGCCCAAATTTTTATAAGCTTCGAAACTTTCAAAACTTACTCAAATTTTATATTCTAAAACTTTCGTTACCTCTAATATCACATATTCTTTAATTATAATATAGTAAAAAATTATTAGTATCAAAACTAATATGCAGTTATAAATTTAAAACAAAAATATAAATAATACAATTGAATAAAAACAATTGATAAAAATTGCTTAAAGATAATTTAACAAATCATTTATTAGTATAAAATGTATCAATAAAACTTTAAAGGATTACACAGAATTAACTATGTCATCAGTCTCAGCAATTGGATCCCACTCTATATTGATCTTATTTTCTTGTTTAGCTACATTTTGAATACTATTTTGTTTTTCTACTGAATTTTCTTCTAAACTACTATCTTCAATAATTTCATTTAAATCATTAATAAATGCTTCTGCATTCAAATTCAAAATTCTGCTAATTATCAAAACATCTTCCTCACCATATGAATCCATTTCTTTATCATCAATATCTTCAATATCTTCCTCCATAATATCAATAAAATTTTCATCTGAATATAAATGTGTATTAACCAAAATTTCACAAATTTGATTACTTGTTTTTTCTATACTATAATATGGCAGTTCTTGTTTTACGTGTACATAATAATAAAATGATAATTTGCACATATTTTTGATCTTATCTAATTCTAATTGATTTCTCTTTTTACTATATATCTAGCTAATATTTAACCAAATTCGCTTATATCCAGCTATATGAAATATTACTGATAATAGTTTAATTATTAGCTATACTAAATAGTCTTTTCCTTCAGAAAAATTATCTTCCATAGAAATCCATCAGTGAATTAGTAACTCATTTTTGCTTAATTCAATGTCAAATGGAACTTCACATTTGCGAATTAATTTTATTTAATACATTAATTCACGTCAATTACTCTCTGACTTTTCTATTTTTTTAAAATTTCATCAGCAGTTAATAAGAATTCTCAAAAAGTTCCTCATACCTAGCAAATATCTAAAGATAAGATTAAAATATTTTTAATTTAATAAGTATTTATTTGACATTAATTAATTATAATAAAAAAATAATAAATTTACCTTTGTAAACTGAATACGAAAAAAGCACAATAAGTAAATCAGATCATCAAATTCAATATGACGTTTATTAAATATTGTATATATTGGTGATAAAAATTATGATAATCATTTTGAGATAATTTATTGATAGCAGCTCCAAGTTGAGCTAATCCAATAAAATAATCTCCAAGTGTACATATTTGTGATTCTAATCATAAAATTACTTTTTTGATAGGATGTAAAGCAAATACTAATGCATAAACTTCATCAAAAAAACACAAGATCATAAAATTGATAAAAGTGATATTGGAAGAAGATTTGTATAATCAAATTGTAACTAGTAAGAAAATAATTTTATAATTTAATAATAATATAAACTAATAAAATATAATATAAATAATAATAATTTTAATATTTACCTTTTCTAATACTTCTTTATGATGCCTAACAAAATCAACACAATTAAACATAATATACTATTGAGTATTGATCTATCATTTTAAACCTCCTCCATTTACTTGATAATTTTCTGCCTCTTTTTTTAAAGTTGAACCTATTAGATTGAAATAAATATTTTGTAATATACTTATTATAATAAAATAAAGAAAAATTATAAAAATCTTACCATCTTGATAACTTTTTTAAAAAAAGTCACAATTGTGTTGCATCGAGTAAAAATCTGATTTGCAAAAGTAGTATTACATATATCCTTAGAAATTAAGTTGATTGTATGAGCAATATAACGAATATTAAGAATATTTTGATATTTTTCAGTAATTATTTTACAGACATTTTGTATGTTTACTCTTGTATCTGTTATAATTACTGAAAATTTTTCAGATTCTATTTTTTTAATTACTTCTTCTATTTTATTTGTTAAGAAAAGACTAGTATGAGATTTATCTGACATGTTTTTTAAATACTATAAATATTTTTTATGAGTAGGTGTATGAATAAGAAAATTTTAAATAGATTCATTTGCTAGATTAGTCTATCTATCACATGCTTTATATTTTAAAAAGAATAAAAAAATAGTAAGTTTATGTTAAATAATAAACAAAATAATCCTATTACTTACATAATGTTAAATTTGAAGAATTTTTCAACTCTTTAATAATCTGATTATTTACAATAGCTACTTTTTCAACAAAAAGTTTACCAGATAGTTTTTCTTTAGACGAAGGTGTATATTCTAAATGTAATATTTTTAAAAGTTCAATAAAAAATAAATTTTCGATAGTGTGTCATAGTATATTACATACAACAAAAGATTTCATACATGCTCGATCAATTTCATAACTTCTTGCTAGAGAAAGCTTTGAACTTTCATAAAAATCTGTTATTTTTGATTGCTCAGTTCCATTGTTGTCAAGTTTTTGTCTCTTGCTTTATAGATTTCTAGCTTTTTCAGCAACTCAGTTTAAAAATAACTGTTTTATCTCTAGTAGAACTTTTAAACAATTATTAGTGAAATGTGTCTATAAAACTTGAGGTGAATCTTTATGCCAAAAGGTATTACAGTATAGATAGGTAGCTTCATAATGATTTTTAGATACTTTTTTATCTTATTTAATATATGTGTTCTATACAATTAACTTCAACTTACCACCTAAATTTTTTTTTTCTTTTTGTAGTTATATGTTATTTGATAAAATAATAATATCTTGGAAATAAAAATCTTCATCTGATATGATAAGATATTTAACAAATTATACGTCTAAACTAAAAACTGTTAGTTATATATATTAGCATATTCATTTACAAATACTTCTTTTTTAGGTTTTGACAGCTTAAAATTTCAGAGGTTATATATTAATGGAAGTTTCAGAAGTTTAGAACATTTGAATTTTAGGAATATATTAGAGATTTTGATTTTCTGGCTAGTGGCGAAACTAATTTTTCAAGTTTCAGAAGTTTCGCCTACCTAAAAGTTTTAGCTTAGTTCAAAATATTACTGAGCATGACTAAAAATTAATAAACTCATTTACATAATATATTTTTAGAAGTATTAATAATAATACTTTATCTTTAAACAGAAATTTCTATTATGTTAACTATTTTGTTTATAAATTTAGGTCTCTGAAAAATAAATTTTATAAAAACTAGATCTCATAATATTACAGATTTTTGATTAAATTAAATTTCAAAATAGAGATATTATTTATACGCATAGTTGCTATTGAATACTAATAATATTGATCATATAATTATGAATAATATTATTCACTTAATTATATTAGATCTAATAAATGAGTTTAAATTTTATACTAAATCAGATCTATATTTGCAATAATAAATACTAAAGACTAGCATCTGTAGAATAAATATATAAAAAAGGATTTTTGCAATCTTATAATTAGATAACTTATTATAAAGAAAAAAACTCTTATTATATTTATAAATACTTAACTAAAGTAAATTCATAGGTTGTTTTATATTATTTAGCAATTCTTCTAATTTAAAATACATATATAAACACTTAATATATAACAGATAAAGGTTTTATTTGATATATAATAAAATATATGATTAAAATTAAATTATCTTATATCTTTAACATTTAAAAAAATGATTTATTGAGAAAATATATTATTATATAAAAGCTTAGATTTATAGAGTTTATATTTCTCTTCTTAGACATCAGATTTACAACTTTTCTGTTATTGTAAAATTTTTTATGATCTCTTTATATAAGAATTTGTATTATAATTCTAATTTACATAATAGAGAAAGGATAATAAAAATTTATACTATAAAAATAATATCATAAAGTATATGTTCTAATCTCACCTTCTTAAATTTGATGACCTAATATACCCTTAATATTTAAAAGATATTTTATTATATTTTTATTCCCCTATTTTTATATAATGTTAAATTTACTATAATGATCTAAATAATTATATCATCAAATATTCTAAAAAATAGTCATCAGATACTAATTTCTAAAAATTAAAGATAATAAACTATACTTTTATTAGTGATTACTCTTAAAAGTCTTAATGAAAAATGGGTTAGATTTAAAATCAAATCAGATAAAATTTATTAAATAAAAGTTTTATTCCTATTTTTGAGTTTTTAATTAACATGTAAAATCAAATTAATACCACTTAATAGACATGTATTACATGATTAAATTATCAATTTTTTGAAATATTAAATAGATTAATATTATTTTTAAGTTAACAAATTCTATCAAATATTTTACATATCATATAAATACTATTAGAAAATTTAAAATTACTTTTCTAGAAACTGCTATGCTAGAATTATTATAAGATTAGTATTGTATATTATTTACTATTATAATATATTTAAAAAAAAATAATAGAATAAAATAGTTATATTTTTTCATAATAAATTAGCTAATACTAAAAATCCTATATAATCTATATAATAACTAATATACTTAACTAGAGATATTTTATTTATTGCATATAGCATTCTTTTTTTTATATACCATTTCATTCAGTATTACCATTAAACCTTATCCAATTTTCAATAATAAACTATTAGATTTTGGACTTAATAGAGATGTCTAGTTTAATTCCAATTCAAATGAATTATGAATATATAATTTTGATCAAATTTATAATGCTGGCCTAACTTAAAATTTGAACAATAATAAAATTGTTTAATTAGAATGATTCTACTGACCCAAACTGAATTTTTCAGATAACAGAAAGCTTGAATTAATATTACAAATATTTAAAATTTACCTTATCCTTCTAGATAGAAACTTCAAAATATTTTTAAGAAAACTTAATTATTTACAAATATGATTTATATAATATAAATTTTATATAAATTTATAGCTGTTGGACAAAGTCTATAGTTTAATAGTCCAAATTTTAATAGAATTGAAATTAATTAAGTCCAGTAGTCCAATGGTCTAATGTTCTAAAAGTCCATTAATTCAAAAGGTCAACACTAACTTTATTAGATCCAGATAATTTATTAGATACAATATATAAAAATTACTTTATTTTAAAATCTGAGTATAATTCAATTTTTATTAAGAAAATTTATATAAAACTCAGATATTTTAATAAATTTAAACATTAACTATCATATTATAATAATTAAAATTTAATCAAATTTAAATTGCAAAGTTTATTTATTTACATTATTGATATTACAGTAGCGGTCATAAGTATCCGACCGCCTCTAACTCCGGCTACAAGTAAGTAAATTCAAAATTTTTTTTTTT
>CAJVPQ010001579.1:0-17386 GCA_910591825.1 Funneliformis caledonium
AACTAATTCATCTGATGCTGTAAGTAATTCAACAAGATTAAAATCTGTTGATTCGTCGTCTAAGTAAATTGTACCTGTATAAATATATCTATAATAAAAGAGTTGAGAGAATTTAAACTTTAGAAATTAAAAAAAGGAAAAAAAAAAAAAAAAATGAATGTATATATATATATATATATATATATAATATTTCTACTTTAACTTACTGTAAAATTTTTCTAAAAATGTTTGGATTAATATTTGGTTTTTTAAAATGAAATTTATAACCTGCTTTTTGAGCCCAATTTGTTGATAAAGCGGCATGGAAATAAGGAGATCTAGCACGTAAAATTACCGAATGAGCTTGAAATATTTCGACCTTTGGTTCTTCACCAACTGTTAGGTATACATTATAATCGTCTGCTTCGATAAAAAGTCGAGAAATATCTCTTAATAATGAAATAGATAAATCTTTGCAACTCATTTGTTAAAAGAAATTCGTTAAGAAATTCATTTATCGTTCAGATTGCATATAAACTATAAAAAACTTTACATTTCCATATATAGGCAAACCTAATATTTGTGACCCAATTCTAAATTTATAAAGGTAGCAAAAAAAAGACATACGCGTCATAAATCTTTTTATGAGAAAATTTTGACGGTTTCTAATTTACGACTTTGCTCACAAAATGTTTGCATATAAAACCTATCGAAATCGTTACTTGACGTGATCAAAAGTAAAATTTCTTTTTATTCAATGAAATTATACAATTTTTTTTTTTAAAAAAAAAAGAAGATTGTTTGATTAACTGATTTTTTATTAATAAATAAATGAATATATTTGATAATATTTTAACCCAAGCATTTTGATGATGTAAAGTGTATGGATCTCGCCATTCTTCATAACTCTTTCCGCTGGACATTTCCGAAGAGTAAACACTATGGTCATCCTTTTTCACAGTTATTACAAGTGTTTTCTTTATAAAGGGATAAATATATTAATAATCTTGTAATGGGAAAAAATTTCTGATAAAAAGCCTTGTAATGGGAAAAAAATTGATAAACAGTCTGTTGGAGACTGAACAAAGTCGTTGAGAACTTGTTGAAAAAAAGTTTTAATAAATAGTCTGTGAAGACTGAGACCAACGAACAAAGGAAAAAAAAAAGAGATGATAATAGGAGAAAGAAAACAACACGATAACCTAAATTCCACCCATTTCGAAAAATAAATGAATTACAACCAGCCGGTCGAAGCCAGGAATTCATTTTGCTCCTTAGACAAAGCAGATTCTCTCAACTTTCTTAAAAAAAGAAAGAACCGAGCAAGTTTTTAACGAGAGATAGTGTGCGGATAAACGTCTAGACAGTAGAAACAAGACATACTAGCAAGGTTTTACACTTACCACGCAAAAATGGAATTCTAATATTCTCGCAAGAAAATTGAAATGAAATGAAATGACAAACAATAGACAAATTGTGAGGTATATATGTTGTGCCTCAAGTTAATGATCTGCCCCAATGCAAATTTCAAATTTGGGCAATGCGATTTTGCTGCCCCAATTTAAAATTGGAAACTGGAACATGTGGTACCCTAAGTTGACAATTGTCTTAATTTACAATTGGGATAAATTGGAAATTGAGACATGAGGTGCCCTAAGTTAACTATTGCCCCAATTTAAAATTGGGGCAAATTAGAAACTGGGAACGCGGTGCCCCAAGTTGGCTATTGCCCCAATTTTAAATTGAGGAAAATTGGAAACTGGGAACGCGGTGCTCCAAGTTAGCTATTGCCCCAATTTTAAATTGGGGCAAATTGGAAACTGAGAACGCGATGTCCTAAGCTGACTATTGCCCCAATTTAAAATTGAGGCAAATTGAAAACTGGGAATATAAGATGCCCCAAGTTGACTATTGTCCCAATTTAAAATTGGGGCAAATTAGAAATTGGAAACGCGGTACTCCAAGTTGGCTATTGCCCTAATTTTAAATTGAGGCAAATTGGAAACTGGAAACGTGGTACCCCAAGTTGGCTATTACCCAATTTAAAATTATGACAAATTGAAAACTGGGAATACAGTGCCCAAAGTTGACTATTATCCCAATTTAAAATTGGGGTAAATTGAAAACTGGGAATGCAGTACCCCAAGTTGGCTATTGCCTCAACTTTAAATTGAGGCAAATTGGAAACTGGGAACGTGGTATCACAAGTTGACTATTGTCCTAATTTTAAATTGAAGCAAATTGGAGTTGACTATTGCCTTAATTTAAAATTGAAACAAATTTAAAACTAGGAAATAATACACAAGTTGACTAATGTCTCAATTTAAAATGGAATAAATTGGCTATTGCTCAAATTTATAATTGAGATGAAATGTGATGCTTTAACTTTTTTAAATAATTAAAATAATATTTATGCAGGTACAATTTACTTAGACGACGAATCAACAGATTTTAATCTTGTTGAATTACTTACAGCATCAGATGAATTAGTTCTTACAGATCTCGTAGATTATATTCAAGAACATATTATTAGTTTGAATAACGAATGGTATCAAAAAAATTTAATTCAAATATTTAATACAGTATCATGTTATGAAGGGGTATTTGAAAAATTGAGAGATCATTGTATCGAATTAATATCGAAAAATCCTCAATGGCTTTTTAATTCAGAAGAGTTTAATATATTACAAGAAGAAGCATTAATTTTAATTATTAAACAAGATAATTTACAAATTAAAGAGGTTGAATTATGGAATCATTTGATTACATGGGGAATTTCTCAATCTAATTTATTTGAAGATAGAACGATGACGGATTTGAAAGATTGGTCATCGGAAGATTTTGAAACTTTAGAGAGAATACTTCATCAATCTATTCCTCTCATTAGATTTTTTCAAATGTCACCAGAAGATTATTTTTATGAGGTTAGACCTTATAAAAAATTATTGCCAAAGCAACTTAAAGATGACCTTAAATTACATTTTATTGTACCAAATAGTAAATTGTCAACCCCAATCTTACCGCCTAGAATTTCAAAATTTACACTTGATTCAACAATTATTTCTTGCGAACAATCTTTAATGATTTCAAGTTGGATAGACCTTAAAGAAGGTACATTAATGTATACATCACAACAAGAAAATCCTTATAATTTATTACTTCTTTTACGTGGAAGTCGTCATGGTTATGGTGTAGAAGAATTTCGTGAAAAGGTATTTAATCAAGGTCCGACAATTATTGTTATTCATATAGCAGGATCGAAAGACATAATAGGTGGTTATAATCCTTTGGATTGGACTGGTTCAAACAAATTTAACCAGTCTTCTGAAAGTTTTATATTTTCTTTTCGTTCCGATAAGAGATCTTCCATTACTACTTTAAGTAGAGTTATAAAAGAAAAAAGCGCTATTTCTGATGATGATGGCCATTTTATTGGTTTTGGTCATGGTGATCTAAAGGTCTTTCAAGGGGTTTGTCAAAGGAAAGATTATATGTGTTCTATTCATGAATCATCATCTTTTCAAATATTTGATTATGAGGTTTTTAAAGTTGTAAAGAAGGAGTTTTAGAGATTTATTTTCCTTTTTAATTTAATCAAAATAATAATAATAATAATGATAATGATAATGATAATAATCGGTGTAACTGAATAGATGGTGATCGGCAATCGACCCTCCGTGCATTCACGAAAATTCGATTTCGTCTTAATTTAGAATTTCTGTAATTTTATTTTGAAATTAAAAAATTTACTTGAAGATTTATTAGAATTGTAATAGATGTCAAAAAATATCACATAAATTTAATAAATTTTATAATTGTAATTTCTTTTTTTATTTATTATACTTTGTTATTTTAGTATACAAATTTGCGTTAAATAATATCGATATTTATATATATATTATATTTTTTTTTTGCTTACCCAAATTACCAAATTTTAAAACTTCCTTTGCTAGATGCATTTGATTCTTTACCATTAAATTCCAATTTAATATGTAATTTTCCTTGGTCACCATTCTCTAAATTTACCCAAAAGTCCCTTTCAGCTCCCGGTTGAATACGTTCTTGCACATTTAGATCGTATGATCCAATATCTACGTCTTTACTCATTGCGTTATGATCTCTTACTGACAAATTTATAGTAGCTGATGGGTCATTAATGTTTATTGTACATTTTTCTTCCCTATTACACAAATAAAGTTAAAATCACGGGAAAATTTTCAAAATGCTGTTAAAAAAATAAATATATCTACCATGTAGGCGTCAATGTCTTCTTTTTAATTGCTGTCTTGAAGATGTCCTTTTTGTTAAATTTAACTCTTACATATGGATCACTCGTACCTATTAATATGAAAATTACAATGTTAGCATAGAATAAAAAAAGACAAATAATTACATGCAAAGACTTACTTACCTCCACTGTCTGCTGCAATTAAATCTTTCGCTTCAATGATATGTAATGTCAGGATTACAGCTTCACCTACGGTAAAGAAATCATATTAAAAACAAAATAAATTGAATATCAAAATCACTTGTCTGATAATTTTTTTTAAGAAAATAAGAAATACCATTTAAACTTTCAGTACTACTAGCTTGTGAAGTTCTCTTTGCTTTGGCTAGTATTATTTAAAGAAGTAAATAATGAATCAATGACCAAAAGAAAACATTTTCAAAGTTATTACGTACCATTTTCTTTATCAAAATCAATAGACCTGCTTGTTACATTTTCTTCTGATTTACCTGATTTCTCCGATTTCTCCGATTGGTCCGATTGATCAGACTTATTCGATCTGGGCTTCTTTAAGAGACCGAATCCAGAACCAACCATATTTCCTGCACCAGAAACAAATGTATTTGCTCCAGAACCGACAAGATTTACACCAGACCCTACAAAAGAGGTGCCGCCGGCGACGACATTTCCTACCCCAGAACCAATCCCTGTTAGAGTCTTTGTTACGACACCCGAAGTTTGTCTCCTCCTCGAAAGTAAAGCGGGCCGGAAAACAATATGAAGATTAAGTATGCCCCCAGGTTTTGAATTGTCAAGTTCATTCTGCAAATTTATATTTTTCACTGCTCTTTCAAAAAGTGGCAAATCGTCGATTTGAATCTTACAACTTGCAATTTTTGTAGCATTTCCTATTTGATTCCAATCAAATATTTCAGCTTCTAATACATCAGCTGAACGTGACAACTATCAAAGAAATATTTGCGTATTTTAAATCTTGTTAAATATAAAAGAAGTTATTACAACTAAAAAAATCCGATAAATACCACTTTCACCATAAATTCTTCATTAAATTCGGGACTACAAGTCTTTTTGACAACCCTTGTTCTATAAACCTTTTCGTTATTCAAGGTGAAGATAATGAACGGGTCACTTGTGCCTAAATTTAAAAACAAAAATTTAATATATTTACAATATATTAACTATAAATTAATAAAAATTTATTCACCAGCTCGATCGGCCGCAGGTATATTTTCTGCAGTCGTGGCAGTTATCTGTATTTCGCCCATGTCTATATTACAAAAATATAATATTAAGTCAAATTACACGTTTCAATTAAGCCAACGTTTAATTAATAGATCACTCACTGTTTATACTCTCTGAAGGTTGTACTGTATATTTAATAGGTACATAACGAGCATAAACATTCAAAGATGCATTATTTATTCCGCTTAAAGGAATATCAACACCTTCTTCTGGTGACGACTTTGAACAATTATCCAAGAATTTACTAACATCAATCTCTGCAACGCCAAGTGGGTTTTTGTTATCATAGTATCGTACTTGAAAACAAATTTTTGAAAAATCCAATTCCTTTATAAACACGTCGGTGACTTATAAAAAGGAAATGATATTAGCACGGATATTAAAATTTTTATATAAATGAATAATTAATTACCATCGTTATATTCAGGATTTGCTTGCTTGCATCGTTTTGTTGTAAAGACAGGGAATAACCCCTCATCCACGATAACTTCAACGCATGTATCCTTCTTCTCAAGCTTGGCTTTATTAATATGTATAACTAAAACTCCAGATTCTATAGAATAGTTAAATTAATAAATATAAATATACATATACTCTTTAATCTTTTTTTTTAAAGAAAAAACCAAAGCAGTGCAAATCGAATTTAAATATAAGAAATATTTCTATAACATACGATATTCCAAAATATTGATATTCTCGGATCCTTTGTCTTCAGTGATTTCCTTATTAACATTTGTTGAAGAGATTACTTTCTTTTCCTTGACAGTTGGATAAAAAGCTGCTGAATAATCAATTGAGCCCTTGGGTTCATCATTAAGAAGCACAGGTGATGTTCTATTTATAGAAAGGTAAAAAGTTTTTTAATTACAATATTTGTTTGCAATAAAATCATATCCAACGCATAAAAGATTTTATATACTTTACGTATCAATACTTTCAGCAGCTTCGATTGTTCCATCTTCTCGTTGATTAATTAATTTAGAAATTTCTACCTTTGTGAAACCTAACCTTTTATCTTTAGCATTATGTTCATAATCCCACACTTGAAAAATCAACGTTTCTTTTGTACTATGTACAGGTATATAGAATACTTCATCCCAAACCGGATTTAAGTTATCATTAATCTTATCTGTGCGACCACGGTAATTAGAATCCAAAAAAACGCTCACGTAAGGGTCGGGTTTTCCTGAAGATCATAATTTTTCAAAATATTTAGGAAAGTTGAAAAATATTAATTAATAAAAGATGTGGTATGGTCATTAAATTCTCACGTCAAATACCTCTTAATTTAGAAATGTTCTTCAATTCTTCACCGCGCTTGACGTGAAGCCTTACAAATCCACATGGTTCGACTAAATGGGGGAAAAAAAATGTTTTTATAGTTGACACATTATATGTTTAACTAGGTTGATATTTTAAAAGTTCTAATTACCATATCCATTGTGTCCGGGAATATGATCCATTATCACAGGTTTCCAGAGGCAAGTTAATCTTAGTTTACCACTATTAGCTTCAGTTACATTAAACCAGTCCATTCTTTCCTTCATATTTTCTAAAAATCGATCCAAAGTGGATTCCCATTTGCCAACAACTGGATCAGCGGCCAAATCTCTCCCATCACGAACAATTATAGTTATCTTAGCTCGGGCTTTATTAGTAATGAACATTTCAACTGGTTCCTATCGCAGGGAATAATATATTAATAAAATATTGCCAAGCTATTTTAAATTCCTTAAAATATTTACCTCCCAAACAGGATTGTTTGTTCTCCTTAATGTTTTAGTTTTGAAAACAGATCTTCCGTTCAAAAGCAATTCTGCATATGGGTTGTATTGGCCAACTATGGAGCGACCAGGATCAAGATCCTTGGCTTGATGAATATTGAAACGTAAAACTCCAACATCTGTATTATTTATTTTTTTTATTTTTAAACAAAAAAATTTAACATAAATATCATTCTATTGAAATCACGAAATTTAGCATAGTGAAAGCTTATATATACTTGATTCAGGTGGTTCTTCATCGTTGATCTCAGCTACAGGATACCAGATTGCGTCGAATTGTATTTCACCATGAGGTTTACCCTCATATAATACAGGAGACGTGCTAAATAGTAAAGTTGAGTATCTAATAAATATTACAATCAAATTAAAAGAAAGATTATCACAACAAAAGTAATATTACGTATTCTCTTGGTCTGGATTTGTTAATAAAGTTTTTAATTCAAAAGTAGCTATTCCAAGCGGTTTGTCTTTACTAAGCCCATTAAAATCCCATAATTCCAATCTTAAAACTTCATTCAAGGTTGATAAAATCAAGAAGTGCGTTTCATTCCAAATAGGATCCACTGAATCTTCAATAACTTTAGTCTTAGCAAGTTCTTGATTTCCATGAATTGCTAATTTAACATAAGGATCAGAAGAACCAAATCTATCCACATTTCTTAATCCTCTTGCACTATGTATGTTAAGTTTGAGAACACCAATTGCAGAATCTAGAATGAAAATATTATAAATAAATGTTTATAATAATAAGATCCACATATTATTAATAGTCACCTATTGGGTAACCTCCGATAAGCAATTCTGTATCTAGCGTAAAAACGTTTGGAGCATACATCATTGGGCGAAGCGTAGCATGAAGTTGATCAAGGATAAAAGGAGACAATCCAGGAAGCTAATTAAAGGAAAAAGAAAATTTAGATTTCCTTAAAGTTATTAATAAAAGCACGAGAAAAAATTCGTTAAGTCACATTTGCTATATCGAAACCAAATGTCTCTCCACCAATTGGTTTTAAAACGTAATCAAACTTTGGTTCTTCCAAGAAACTGATGTCGACTGTTTTCATGTGTGGAAAAGCATTCATCAACTTTAGTTTGACTCTTATAAGTCCAGAAAATGACATGTCTTCCAACAAAACGGGAATTCCTGCGCCAACCATTCCTCTTCCCACTCGGATCGTAAGAACAATTTTAGGATTAACTTTCTTGCTTAGTTGTGCCCTTGTCATATTCACGAGATCGTTTGGAATAAAACTGATTCTCCAGTCCATAACCTTGAAGTCAAAACATATAAATTAAAGGCTATAATTTTTTTTCGTATAAATTGATATCAGCTCATTTTATTTATAATCATCTTAATAACTTACCACCACATCATCATCAGACTTTGGATATGATCTTACAGATTCGATGATGACAGGTTTGGAACCTAACGTAAAAGTTGTCAATCGAATCGAATCCAAAAAAGATGGTGTCGAAGCGGCCAATACACCATCAACTGTTTGCACAATAGTTGCCGATAATACAGGTTCATAAATCAGCCAGAATCGACGTAAAAATTCGTTAAGCCAATCTGCAGATTCTTCATCAATCTCCAATTTTTCCTTTGAAAGTTCCCGACTAATGTCACTTCTTGCATTACGATAGAACCGTTGGACCGAACTTTTAAAATAAGTTCCTACATGATATGATATTGAAAATTCAAAGCGAGTTAAGAAAAAAGAATCGATACCTATGAATAATACATAAAAGAAAAATCATCTTACCAATAAAAGCACAAATGATGATAACCCAACCAATACCTCCACCAAGAGAGGTGGTTATGTATGTAAAAAATACAGATACAAAAACCACGGCAGCATTTATCCATAGTTTTCCAAAATATAAGTCACTCAAAATTTCGTCAAAAAAATCTTTATCCGAATCAGTGGTAATTTCTTGAACTCGTTGCCAACCAACACGTGCCCATTCGGGAATTTCAGGAATAGACCCTCCCGCGGAAGGTATACTTCCAGGCAAAGGAGGATTCGATAGTTTTTCAACTTCTATTTCTCCAGCTGTTTGGTCTGTGCCAATGTCTGTGGCAACCGCTTTTACTGTCGTCGTTCCTCCCACGGTACTACCGAGAGACTTGGCAGCGCCCTCAGAAGCTTTAAGTGCTTGTTTAGCTTTATCTTGTGGAGAAGCTTCGGCATCAAATGTATATATTTGAGTATCGGCGGTTTCAAGCTCGCGGTTTAATTCATTTTGGACAATTTCCTCTTTGACCTTTTCATTTTCCGATTCTTGAGCCATTTTTTTTTTTTTTTTTTTTTTCAACTTTTTAAAAAAATGAAATTTATGGCCTATCGTATTTAACGCTGTTATCGCGTCACTCAAAACGTGATAAATTCACACGTCAAGCAAAATCAAGTTGTATCATAGCACCGTATTTTTGCGCCCAGATCCAAAAACGCCAAAACCTTTCGAAATTAAAGTTAAACTACTATTCTTAAAAAAGTAATTTTCTATAATAACACCAAAAAAGTTAAATTCTCACGTGAAATCGTTCTTACAACATCGATGTTTGTTGACCCATTTCTGCTCTTGTCATCCTTAATTATGCTTTTAATTAAATTTTCGGGTACATTTTATCAATGCCGTTTTTTTTGATTTCCTAAAAAAGGTCGTTTCTAAAGTTTATTAAAACATTACCAGCCCACCTGCATAAAATAAAACCATAAATAAGCTGTATTAATGTACTTTTCCCTCCTTTTGATCATTAACTTATTATAAACTCGTCACGGTTCATCATTTCAGCCATACCTATGGGTTCTATAGAGAAGTTTTGGTACATTTTGCTATTATTATGTTTGACGCTTTTTATAGGAACGTTTGCGGAGTTTATACCGGGTTCCTATCTAACATTACCAAAATGTATCGAAGCTACCGAGACTACTGCGACTTATCCGAATGATCCTGGATGGAGAGATGCAAAGGTTGGCGAACGAATTCGGTTAGTGAATTTTTTAATCGTTTTATTCTTTTGTTTTTTTTTTAAAAAAAAAAAAATCTTTAAACGTATCTAAATAAACTATAAAAAATTTTTTTATAAAGATTTCAACGAAAACCTTTGGTAATTACTTATCCAATTAACACAACTCAAGTTCAATGGTTGATTCAATGTGCAAATTTATTCAACGTAAAACCGGTTCCCAGAAACGGGGGTCATAGGTAATTAAACGTGAATTCACAAATTTTTTGTAATTAAATTAATTAATTTCAACCTTTTAGTAATACTGGATCATCATCAAAGGATAATTCATTAGTTATTGATCTAAGTTATATGGATTCAGTTGTTATAAATGCTGTGGCCCAGACAGCAGTGGTTGGTGGAGGAATTCGACTTGGACCTTTATATATTGAATTGGATAAGGCAGGTTTCACCATAATTTCTGCTACATGTCCGACTGTAGGTTTATCAGGAGCTATTTCTTCTGGTGGTTTTGGATTACAATCTCGTAAATATGGTGTTTCGGGAGATTTTGTACTTGAAGCAGAAGTTGTAACAGCGGATGGTAGTATATTAATCGCAAATGCCGCATCCTATCCTGATCTATTTTGGGCATTAAGAGGAGGTGGTGGTGGAAAGTTTGGAATTGTTACAAACTGGAAATTAAAACTTATTCCCGTATGGCCAAAATTGACTGTATTTAATATAGATTACTCTTATATCGGGTTTCAAGAAGTTTTAACATTATTTTGGAATTGGGCTTATGGTTCTATTGAAGATTTATCAGTCGCTTTTGTTTTCTCAAATAAAGAAATTAAAATTCACGGTCACTTTTTGGGTGGACAAAAAGATTTACATAATCTTTTGGATCCAGTTGGATTATTTAAAGTAGCAAATGCTAAGCCTAAGAAACATGATGATTGTACACATTTAGGATCTCGAGCTTATTTCCTTGACAAAGATAAAACTTGTGATAAAAGTTATTTATTAAATGTTGGAAATTTTCCGTTAGGTCCAAATTATGGTGAGGATCCATCATTTAAAATTAATGAAATTTCTCCAGTTACCGAAGGAGTTCTCGCAGGGTATGCACCTGCACCTAAACAACAAAGAGAGATTGTAAAGACGAAATCAATGTTTTTTGCCAAAGTATTGTCAGTTGAAAATATTACGACTATAATAGAAAGAGCAAAAGCTATGCCAGATGGTGCATATGCTGAATTAACAACTTACGGTGGTATTCTGGAAACTCAACCTACGGATTTTACGGCTTTTCCTTATAGAAATGGTGTGGCTTATCATATTTTGCTTGAAGTTCCACTAACTGGTAATGATATTACTGATGAACCTGCTTTAAATTTTATAACTTCATGGGAAGAAACTATTAGACCTTTATCAAATGGTGGAAGTTATGTGGTAAATTTATAAAAAATTTCAATTTATTTTTAATAATCTTTTAATCAAATTAATCAAATTAATTTCATTTGAAATAGGGATACGAAGATGAAGATTTAGCAAATCCAGAATCATTTTATTTTGGTAAAAATCTTGAAAAAATAAAAATTGTTGAATCGAAATATGATCCAAATAATGTTTTAGATGCTGGTCAAAGAGCACCTCCTTTTACAAATGAAAAATGCCCATTTGTTGTAGGAGGAGATCCACCAGGAAGACGAAGTGCTTGTGTTGGAATGAATGAGTATCTTCATATTTATATTACATATCTTTTGATAATAACTCTTGTTCTTTTAAATATTTTGTAAAACAACCTTTAAAATAGATGTTAAAAATTATTTATTAAAAATTTAGAAATAATTAAAAAGGTACTATTTATTATTTAAAAAATTTGTAGTTTACAATTAACATATTTCAAATGGTAATAAATCATTGGTGAAGATATTTATTATTTAAAAGTATATAAGGTAAATTTTCTAAATAAATTTCTTTTAATATTACAAAGATTATGACTTCTTTGTAATAAATAGAAAAAATTATTTATTTGAATTTTACTTTTGGTTTAGCTAGCAGTTTTTACTACTATTGTAACAATCCTAAATAGTAAGTAATATTTAAAGTTTGTTTAATAATTTTTCTTATATAACATATTATTTAATATATTTATTTTATAATTATTTTTATTTTTCAAAAGCAATGATATAATTCAATAATTTTATATTCAATTATATAAAAATATAATATATAATTTTAAATATTTACTAATAAATTAAAATTATAAAGTTCTTATATTTAAATTTTAATATAATATTAAATTTATATAATAAAATAATCTATAGTTTTTTTAATATTTTATAAAGTTTGTAATTAAATCAATATTATTTAAAAGTATTATATAATTAAAAATTTTATTAGTTCAGAATAAAGTGAAAGATTATATATTTCTATGTAAAGTGTCCTGATGTCCGTCTGCTTAATAATTGAGTCAATGCTGATTAGCCTTTGCAATACTATACAAAGTCTAGATAAAACAAATAGTATAAATTTTTTTTAGTTAAGATCATTCTGAACTTAACAACGGTTTCCGTTTCCTAGTTTTAAATTATTTTTATCAAATAGATACTTTGCAATAGAAAGAAAAAAATCTACCAAAAAAATTTTTTTGAGTTAATATTAATTCTGAATTTATTTTATAAAAAAAAAAAAATATTTAGCTTATAAAGTAAAAAAATTTTTTTTTGTAGTTTTCTCCCTTTTTACTGCAAAATATTCAAATATTATTAATAAATTAATTTTAAAATAAGCAAATATTTAGAATTTATAAAAATTGTTTTTTTAATCTTATAATTTATATTAGTTAAATTTTATTATTATTAGTTTATATATAAATATTAAAATAAAATATAAACTTATAAATATAATAAGATAGCTTTTTAATTGAAAAGAGTTTTTTCAATTATAATCATTAAGTTTAATAAACATAACCCTATTTTTATTAATATAATTACCTTTATTATTCTTAAAAAGTTTAACTTCAACTTCATTTTATAATTAAAATAATTAATTATATTTCTCAAATTACTTATATTAACAAATATACTATAGTAAGATGCATAATTAAATACAAAATAAATTTAATTGAAGCAATTTTAGATTTAGGAATCACTGCCTGTATTATTTCTATCTCTCTTGCAGAAAAATTAAAATTAAAACCTCATAAATCTTCTGATATTATAATTATTATTGTAGATAATTAACGAAAAAGAACATTAAGAATAATTATCAATACTCCATTAATTATTTAAGATGCTTAATTTACAGTTGATCTTTAACTTATTGAATCAGTTCAAAATATTTTACTATTAAGAATTAACTAGTTTAAAACTTTTAACACCAGAATATTTTTTAATCAAAATAAAATTAGATTAAGAATAAATAACTAATTGTTAAATTGTCTATAAAATATATAGAAGAATATCAACCTTTTTTTAGAATTTTGTCTAACTTAATAGATGACAAAAATTCAGAAGAATATAAAGATGAACTTTTAAAAGAAAAAGATCTTTATAGTATTGAACCAGAAAATAATGATATTCTTTTTAACTATTATTAAGAAACTGATTCTAATTGCTCTATTAAATAAGATAAATTAGAACAAATCAAATACTTTTATGATTCATATGATTACATCTTTAATATTCAAGAATTATATCTAGCTGAGAAAGAAACTTCTTTAAATTCTGAACAAAAATATATTATTTTATTATTACTTAAAGAAGTAATCTTTATAGTAAAATTGATATTGGATGAACTTCATATATTAGTTATCAAATACCTTTACAACCTGATACTAAACTAATAGCTCAATACCCATATTGATTAAATACTATTAGAAAAGAATTTTTTAAAAAGAAATCAAAAAAATATTAAAAAAAGGTATCATATAATCTTCTAAAAATCTATGAACCTCTTCTATCTTATTGTTTAAAAGAAAACTGAAAATTTAAAAATTTATATTGACTACTGTTCTCTAAATAGTATAACTATTACTGATAGTTATCCTATTTCTTATATACAAAATCAATTAGAAAGTTTTCAAACTGCTAAGTACTTTATAGTTCTAGATCTTACCAGTAGATATTGGCAAGTCAAAATAAATCTAAAAGATAAACAGAAAACTATATTCATTACTCTCTGAATTATATAAATTTATAATATACTCTTCAGTTTGAAAAATGCATTAGCCACTTTTTAACATCTAATAAATAAAGTATTATATCAACTTATTGGAAACTTTTTGTGCAGTATATTTAGATGATCTTATAATCTATTCTACTACATTTTAAGATTATTGTAAATACTTATAACTAATAATAGAAAGATCACAAAAAGTGAATCTTAAAATCAAATTAGAAAAATGTTTTTTTGTTTTACACTAATTAAAATATTTAGGATATATTATAGGAAGTAATGGTATCAAATTAGATTTTAAAAAGTTACAAATTATGAAAAATCTATTTATATCTAAAATATCAAAGAAAATCAAAATAGCTTTAGGATTATTCTTTTATTATAAACACTTTATTTAAAACTTTGCAAAAATTGTAAAATTATTATACGATTTAACCAAAAAGAATAAAGAATAGAATTAGACTAATTAATATCAGAATTCATTTAATACTTTAAAATAAAAATTAATAGAAACTCTTATCTTAGTTTAACCTAATCTTAGAAAAATTTTTATATTATAAATAGATGCTTTTAATGAAGGATTAGATACTGTTTTTACTCAAAAAGATAATCAAAATGCAGAACATCCAATTGCTTTTATTAATCAAAAATTATCTAATTTAGAATTAAAGTATATTATAATAGAAAAGAAATGTTTAGATATAAGATAAGTAATTGAACACTTCGATTATTACTTATACTACAAATTATTCAAAGTAATCATTAATCATTTTACTTTTAAATGATTATTAACTATTAAACATCTTAAAGGACGTATAGCAAGATAGACCTTATTTTTACAAGGATATGACTTATAATCAAATACAAAGTAGGAGATAAATATCAAAATGCTAATATTTTTTCTAGATTAGTAACTATAAATATGATTGTAAATAATAACTCAAATGAAGATACAACTAACAATTTGAGATAGATTCAAGTACATTTGAATTTATTGTTAGAAAAATTAGGTTCTGAAAATTTTTTAACAAAATTAAGATTTTTTATTGCATTTTAATTTTTGATATTATTAGATTAAAATGTATTAAGCTTTTAATTTAAATCAAAAATTTCTCAGAATTTAATTTTCTAGAAACCCTCTCATTTTTTAATCCTTATATATTAAGAGATCAAACCAAATAACAATATAACAGATTAGTTAAGAAATGTAATTATAAAAACAATACTTACTTATGTAATAAAACTGACTACTATTCCTATTGATATTGCAAAAATTATTTTTACTATGCGAACTCTTATAGTAATTATATTTCTACTTCAAATAAAAATACTTTATGTGAATATAATGAAAAATATCAGAATTTTCTAATTACATCATGAAGAAAGTTATTCGTTCTTAGAATTAAATGAAAAAATATATATTATGATAGTAATTCTAAATTAAACTATAGTTTAGAAGAAGGTAAATTTATTATTAATAGAAAAGAATATGATTGAAAATAGAATATATATGATATTTATTTACAAACTATTAAATTTAAACAAGTCACTATCAAATAAATGAGAAATAATACTCTAGTTAAAACTAGATAAAATTTATTTTGTCAATTGTACTTTCTGTAAAAAGATAATTATAATTAAATTAGAATATAATTGTATTATTGAATATGGATTAGAATAAATTCACCCTGAAATAAAACCTAAAGCTTTAATTAAAGAAGTATTTGAAAAATACCAGAAGCAGTACAATAATAGAATAACATCTATTGAATGGTATATTATTCTCAAAATGCTGATGAATAGACACAAGAAGAATTAGATGAATTATTTTAATAATTATAGTCTCTTTATCATCTCTCTTACTAGTCAAATTATAACCTCTAACATAGATTTTTAATTATATTTATCATACCATATATTTTATTTTTAAACTATTATTATTATTTAATATTTTATTTATATTTTTAAAAAAGATAACACCTAATTGAATAGCATATAGTAAGTGAAAGTCTCATATATTTTATTAATATTGAGTAAAGTGTAAGTGTAAGCAGTGTGACTTACAGCTTAATTATTTAATATAGATATATAACAATATTTAACCTATAACAAATATTCTAATTATATTTAAATTAACAAGAAAAAAAAAGATTTACAAATATGATAAAATTCTTTACAATTTAAAATTCAAAATTATATTATTTTGATAAAAAAAGACCTGAATAACTATTATAAGTTTTTAAATAACACAAATTGGAATCTGTTCTTTATATGATATATAATAACCTAATATCTAATCATTTTAGATAAAAAATTATGTTTACAAAATTAGAATATAATATTACTAGTTACAAATGTATAAAGATATTAAAGAATACATCAAAACATGTAACTTTTACTAACGAAGAAAAGGATTAAGTAGAAATAATAAAATACATCTTATACTACCTCATAGCCTTTTCTATCAAATAGAAATTGACTTTATTAGACTTCTATCTATAACTCTTTAAGGAAATTAATATATTATCGTAGCTGTTGACATATTCACAAAATGATCAGAAGCAAGAGCTACTACTAGTCAAGTTACTCTCTTTATTTATAAAGATATTATTTATAGATATAGATATCCTATGAAAATTTTATCAGATCGAGACACTCATTTCAACAATGTCATAATAAAAGAATTAATAAATAAATTTAAAATTAAATATCATAACTCTACACCTTATTATCTGCAAACTAATAAACAAGTTAAAAGATTTAATAAAACTTTAAAAGAATCTTTAGTGAAATTATAGAAAAATAAACTAAATATAATTTACATATAACTTCTGTATTATTTGCATATTGAACTGCCTAATTATCTACAGTCAACTCTTAATATAGCGAACTTTTGATATAATGGATTTTTTAAATAAATATAATAAAAATACTCTTGTTATAGTGAATTGACCAATTAAATCTTTTAAAATCTTTACTATAGTCTTTTAGCGAAGT
>CAJVPQ010001580.1:0-17377 GCA_910591825.1 Funneliformis caledonium
TAACAAAATAAATATATTATAAAATAACAAAAAGATTTGTTAATTTTGAATAAAGAATGTAAATAACAAAACTTTTTAAATAAAAAAAGTACAGTTTAAAATAAAAAACTATTTTAACGAGCGAAAAAAAAAAAGTTACATTTTTGTTACGCAAATATGAAAAATATTGATGATCTACACATGTCAGATGATTGTTAGACTTTATAGATCGATTTCGGCAAGTTTGACATGTTACCTATAATCAAAATGTTTTCATTTTTATTCATTCTGATTTTTTTTATTTTTTTATTTAATTCTAATTTCTTTTGTTCTTAGTTATAATTAAATAGCAATTTCGGAGGTTTAGATTGCCGACTTTGAGACAACACTTGATTAATTAAATAATTTTTACATCATAATAATTGTAAATTAAAATCCTTCTGCTACATTTAAATGTTTATAAATATAAACGCAAAGAACTGACTGATAAAAAAACTAATTGATTGCGGATATGTTCTTCAAATATATTAGAAAAAATTAAAAACACAAACTAATTATCTTATAACTTCTTGTATAAATTAACATAAGTTTACGAATTTATTATAATTATCAAAAATGTTAAAAATTAATTCTTATTCAATCAATATTAACAAAACTTCAATTCCTCATAAAGGATCTAAATGCATAACATATGGATATATGTAGAATACTGTATAACTTTAAACAATTGACAAATTGTGTAAACTATAATCTTCATCATCAGCGACAAACTTCTTTTCTTCGAATCAGACATTCATCTTCATCTCCTTTCACAAAAAAAAAAAAATTCACT
This sequence comes from Funneliformis caledonium, assembly GCA_910591825.1. Lineage (NCBI taxonomy): Eukaryota > Fungi > Glomeromycota > Glomeromycetes > Glomerales > Glomeraceae > Funneliformis > Funneliformis caledonium. The sequence continues at coordinate 812 of CAJVPQ010001580.1, forward strand.
TTTTAATCAGGGAAACGAAATGAAGTAAAGGTAAAAAATTCTAATTGGCATAAGTTGGAAGTATTACTACGTCATTATTCTCTCAACATGCGATACATAATTATCCACCAGAATTCTACAACCCTTAAGATCGCGCTTCTTGTACAAACCGCTTATTTTCTTGTCATTTGGACGTTTACAGTAAAAATGGAGGAAGCTACAGAAAAAATATAGATTATTTTTATTTTAGTAAAATAAGTCCAGACATTAACTCAAAAATTAGATTTCCTCCCCTGATAGACGTAAACCCCAAAAAAGTAATGAATGGTAAAAAGCAATTTCTAATGGCACAACAATTGAAGCGAAAGAAATTATCTAACCATTTCATGATAAAAAAAAATCAGCAGCACATAATCGACAAACAAATCGATAAATTTCGGAAAAATCGGTAAAGTTCAGAAATAATCAAAATAGTTAGTTTTAAAATTTATTTATGTTAACGTCAGTTAAATTTCGTATTTATAAATAAATAAATAAAATAAAATATTTCCATTTTTAATTATAAATATTAATTGAATGAATTAAATCAATATTTTTCGTTATTAATATCAATTTCTATATGATCTTTTTCTAAAAGGAAATCAATTTTAGCTTCATTTTTTTCTAAAAGAAAGTCAATTTTGGCTTCTAATATTTCAAATTTTTTTAATAAAACTATATCATCGGTTGGTTTTTCAAAATCTTTTATCATTTCTGCCAACTTTTTTAATTTATCAGAAATGTGTGGTTTGTAATCTGATAATGAATTATCTATTTCTGTAATCTTTTGTCTAACCTTTTCAATCGGCATATCATAGAATCTATATAACAAAAAAGGGTAGATGATAAGCTCCTATTATTGCAGATGTGTCAATCAATTATAAATAACTTACATCAAATCCGGAAACCAATGTTGCCACCTTCGTTGATTTGGAAGTAGTAGAAAAAGCTCAATTTCAGCCAAAACTTTTGCTTTTCGAAGCATAAACAGGCAATGTGTTTTATTCTGTTCAATTTCTAAGTTAAGCAACCCAATAAATAAATTCATGAGATAAACAACAATTAGGCATGAAAACATAATTAGCAGAATTGTCATGAAAGGATTTTCCATATATGTCCATGAGCTAAGTGCCGAAGGATCTCCCGTTAAAAACAAATACATGGCTAAGAGTGAAGTTTTATAAGTGGCAAACTGATTTACATTTGAATCAGGTTGCTTAATATAAGCTATTTCAGAACTAATTGTGTTGTCAGGAGAAACTGATTGATATTGATCAACAAGATTCCAGGGATTATTTGGATCATCATTCTTTACAGGATGATTCATATCATAAATTTCATTTGGGGTCAAAATAATATAAAAAGCATGTGCGAAGCCAATTAAAAAAAGAAATAATATTAATAAGAAAGAAAGTATCCTCCTAGCTACACCGACGATAATAGTAAAATGAGAACCAAAGTAATCCAGTGCTCGCAAAAATGTGATAAATTTAAAATGTAAGAATAAATTTGATATAGAAATCAATGCCAACTGAGGCTTTTCACGACATAACCAAAAGATAGCAGTATATACTGGTAAAATATATGCAGCAAGATCTAGAGGAAAAAAAAGTAAATCTTTTGTTGATGATTAACAATATCAAGTAGAAGAAACTGCATACCAAAAAAATTCCATAGATTTGTAATATATTCCATCGGATCCCAAAAATATTGTCTAAGTTCATGAAAAATATGAAATGAACCAATAATAATGCTAATACGTAAAAGAGTATCTGTAATAACAGATGTGGGCATGGTTGAAGCTACTCCAAAAGAAACCAAAAATATGGTAAAAACTCCCCACATAAGTCGATAGTAATATTTTCCAAAAGTATTCCATTTGAAATTGAGTAATGCCTCAGCATTCCAGCTATCATAAAATGCTTGATCATCCAAGGAAACAAATGGATTAGTTGGTGGTTTTAGTAATTCTTTCCAGAAATTATATTTAGGAGAATACTTTGTAAAACCAAGGTATGGAATAACAAAACTAACAACCCTTTTGTTTGAATATTTTTTGATATTAGTAATGCGGAGAATAAAATTACAAAAGTTTGGAATAATTATATTCAATTTAAAATAAGCCCGGATCATAATAAAATTCAGAAAATTTAGAAAATATTGAATTGTATCACAAGGATATATTTGAACAAAATTCGCATGATCAGTATAACCAACCAATTGCATTTCTTTGGATAAATAAGATACATCTTTGTTCGGATTTAGAATAATTGAGGTATTAGAAAGTAACTTTGAATAATGAATGGGAAATTCTAAATACAAACTTTGAAGATATTTTGTGATAATTCTATAGATTTTAAAATGAGTCAAATGAGTCACAATATCATTGGTAAGGAGCTCATATAATATGTCGAGGCATTCACTTAGAATTTCACTTTCTTTATTCTCAATAGCAAAATCAATAATTTCATCGCTCTTTTCTATGATATACATTTTTGCATATAGGAGTTCCATGATCATATTTTTTTTATCCTCCTCTACTGGAATATCTAGGTTTGAGCATGGAATTCTTTTGCATTCAAGAAATTTTTTTATATCATGATAAAAATATTTCTTAACAATCTTATTGGATTTAAGGCCAAAAATAATGATTCCAGATTTGTCATAGATTATTACGTCATCGTCAGCATTATCCAACATTTTAAGTCCAAAGATATCGATGTCGTGGCCTAAATTCTTATAAGCTAAAGGAATTTTAAATATATCAATGTCTTCTACAATTTTAACATCTTTGGTTTTATTATAAACGTATAAAACATCAGGAATAGAGAAAATCCATATCAGTTTTTTCCCAACGTCACCAACTTTCCCTCCTTCTATTTTAATCCTCCCCTCATACGAATCTCTTATGTATTTAAATCTTGAATAAATAGATAGCATTTCATCATTCTTATCGGGAACGATAAAGACATTATCATACAGCTTTCTACTAATTTCATCACTCTTTTCGAGAACGTTATATTCTATTATTTGTGTAAGTATTTCATTATATTGCGAGGCTGGTAATTTTGTAATTGTGAAAATTCCATTGGGTATGAATTTTTTAAGATCATATTTATATTCACACGTGTATGAGAGCTCATAGGGATCCGTAACCACATATTTAATCTCTTCGTTCTTTATGTCTAATGAATATAACATCAAAACTTCAATATTATTGCTTTCTATAAATCGGATCTTTATATCGGTATCGTGACCCTCAAGTTTGATCTTTCCTATTAAATGATTAGTTAATCAATCGAATCATTGAAAAAAAAAAAGCAGCAAATAATATTTGAATGCTTACTTGATGAAATTAGAAAGCCATTTTTCATTGAATAAACACATAAAAAAGCGCCATTTGCTTGTTTCAAGTATATTGCAAATAAACTCATATCGCTATTTACTGTCCCAATCCATTTATAGCTTTTTGGAACGATGTATTTATTTTCAATAGTCCATTTTTCTGTGTTTACTTGAATTATCATAACTGAATCTTTTAGGGTAAAGAAAATTTTTCCATTTATTTGCTCCATTTTAATTATTTTTCGAAAATCGACCACGTCGTGCATTTGAAGGTCAACCATTTCTAAGCCACCTCGAATATTGACCATGCGTAAGCGATATTTTGAAGAATATTTATACGTTGAATTTTTCAAAGAAGTTTCTGTAAAAACAAACATATATTGTGCTCGCAACAATAGAAGATTTCCATTTGGAAGAAATTGTAAAAAATTTCCGTGACTTGGATTTATTTTAGTATTTGTATTTCTCAGAGTCTTCATATTTTCCATATCTAGGATAGTTAGACCATAGAAATCAGTTTCATCCTCAAAACCACTAATCAATAAGTTACTATTTGATAATCTTAAAAGAGAGGGTGAATGCTCCCGAAAATCTTCGCATGTTTGATTTTTTATGATTTTGTTATTATCTAAATCAACGGTCCACAAAATCAAAGATGCATCATCACTAGTAACCATATATTTCATATTCGGTGAACAAACGATATTTTTAATCTCTTGCTTAACATTTTCTTCGGTATAAAGAGAAACTTTGTCATCATTTTCAACACGTTGTTCAGACATATCAGATACCTAAGACTTAAAGAAGTTAATTTAAGTAATTTATATATTAGCCAGGTTTTTGTATAAATATTTACTTATGAAACTTGAGTAACGTGAGATAATGTTACGCTACATACGGAGCACAATAGTTATGTAGATCGTTTTTTAGTTAAGAAAATCCTATTGTTCATAACCGACCGACCGTTACCATCCCTAATTTTGGATTCTTTTTGAGAAAATTGAAAATGTGATTAAGGGGGTAATCGTTGACGGTAAAGAAAAAAAAATTAAAAAATTATTATTTATTACTTATTTATTAGGAGGTTTGCTATTAAAATTAAGTTACGGTTCATATGTTTACTACGTTCTAACTGATTTAATAGTAAATCCCCCATTTAATAATTTAAAGCATAGTGCAGTGCAAATCGAAATAGATGTAGTATTTATATCATTTTTTTTATTTCTTTTTTTTAAAAAAAAATATTGAATTTTCATGATATTTTCGATGAATGAAATAATTTTAACTATCCCGTGTTTTTTACCCCTAGATTTGACAAAGTACCCGGGTATGTAGATCTTAAATGCGTGCCCTATAAAAACTTTCGCGTCTAACCTTTTACTGTATATCGCACTTGTATTGTGATTATGTTCACGCTTTTTTTTAAAAAATTGGGTGTGAGAGGAAACGGAAAGACTAAACTTTCATTAAAAAAAGGCAATGGTGTGGTATGCGAAAAATTAATGGTCTTACAATTTTTTGGAAGGCAAATAGTGTTCATGCAACAGAAAAACATTTTGGTTTAGAATCAAGTCAAGTTCGTGGTTGGAGGAAAAAAAGGTATGTTAATCTTCCGCACCTCATTTATTAAAATTATATAGCAGTAAACAACCATTTTTTTTTTCTGAATTAGAACAAAAATTAACAGAATGGATTACAAATTGTCATGCACAAAGTTTACCAATTACTAGAAACATGGCAGTAAAAAAGCTAAAGAACTTTCAAAAACTGAAGAATATCAAGAAAAGTTCCCTATGATTTTTTCATTTATTTTCACAGAAATGGATGAATTGCTTTATGATCCGTCAATCTTTCAAATAGCGAAGAACAACTTTATCACCAGAAGATTTGCTTGAAAAACAACAGAATTTCTTGAGTTTTATTCTTTATAGAAGGATACATGATTATTCTCCTCAATTTATTGAAATATGAATGAAACTCCTATTTCTTTTTATTTACCTAATTCTTAATAATAATTTTTAATGTTTTATCTGATTTATAATTAAAAATTTCGGATTGATTTAATTTTATTTTGTTTATTAATATTTTTATTTTAACAAATTTGATTTTTAAATTTTTTTTTTTTCAATTTTATTATTTTTTTTTCGGCGATTTTTGATTTTTTGAATTTAATTTAATTTTTAATTTTCGCAATTTTTTTTTTGTTTAATGTTCATTTTTTAATTAAATTTATTTTTTTTAAAAAATTTAAATACCCGCGATTTTATTTTTTATGTTTTATACTTTATAATTTGCATATGCTGTCCCCATTTTTTAATTAATTATTTTTTTATGTTTGGATTTAATTTATTCTCAAGCACCTAACTCAAAAGAACGATCGATTATATTCGATTAATCAAATATCAAAAATCGAATCTTAGAGTTGAATCTTAAGACACGATAATCGCGATTAAATCGATTAAATCGATTCTTTAATCGATACTAAATATCGAAGTCGATTCCAATCCCTACCTAATATGCATTTGGCCTAAATGATCATTTCAGATATCCCAAATGCTCACTTCAGATATCCTAAATGAACACTTCAAATAATGTCCCAGAGATATCTCAAATGACCACTTCCTTCGAACTGTTCCGGATGACCATTTGAATTTATTTAGTTTAATATATTGACATTGCGAGTGTAGAATGCCTATGTTGAGGCAACACTGGTTAATTTGATATTATTAAATATATTTAGCGTCAAATTACTTTATTTTACTCAAAAAAAGACCTTCTGCTAACGTTTAAAATTGTTTATAATACATAAACAACAACAATACTATATTCTATAAAAAAATTATCCATATTTAGTTAATAGTGTAAATCTCACGACCTAATATAGTTTCAATATACATTATTTGATAGATACTTATGTTCATGCTCATTAATATGATATTTAATATTGACATTGAAGATAGTTTAAGTCTATTATTATTTTTTATAAATAAACTAGTTGCTGTCCTGTTGCAAAGCAACGGGTAAATCACGTGACGTTATGCAGACTTAAAAAAAGGAAATTAGATCTTTTAATAAAAATCGGTTTTAAATAACTTCCGTTGCGAAGCAACGGAAGCAAATCACATGACGATATACAAAATTCAAAAGAAAACTTGTGTAACTAATTTTAAGATACAAGCATCCTTAACCTAAGATGGGGGTGTAGACCTTTATCCTAAACCGGGATATATGATAAGATCTAATATATATAAATAAGAGATTATTTTTTTTAATTTTTTTTTTTTACAGCTCACTTTGTTTACTACTCCATTTACTGCAAATTTCGTTTTAGAAAAGTAAGTTATTTCTTTTTTTACAGGTATATTTTATTTTATTTATTTTTATTCTATGGTTGAACCAATTTTTAAAAATAAAATATGCTAAAATAAATTTATAATAAAAATGTAATGAATAAATAAATACTGTATTGTTAAGATAGTTTATTACTATGCTAACTGCTTTATAATTATAGAAGCTTATATGGATATATTCTATTAGTAAAGATATAGTAAAATGTAAATTATGTATTTAATAAGTTTGTTTTTGTTCAATAAATAATCATTTTTAACAAAAAGAATAAATCATGTTTCATTTAATAATAAATCTTCTAAAATGAAAAATAAAAGTTACGAGAAATATTTTCTTGCTTTTTTTTTCGATAGAAGTTCCCTTTTAATAAATTTAATTTTTTACTGAATTATTTTTTTTAAAAAATAAAAAAATTTTCAACGTATATTATCTAGATTTTATTATATGATCTCTTTTCGTATGTCAATCAATTACAAGAATCGAAATTTAAAAATAAGAAGATGGCAAGAATTTATTAATTAAAATACAAAGGAAACTATCTCAGTCGGGGATCTGTAATAGGCCTTTTTGAGAAGTTCAGTTGTGTCGATGGAAGAATCGGATGATAACCTTAAAAAAATGGAAAAGGAATCAACTTAGGCTGCCTATTCCTTTATTCCTTTACAGAGCTTGTTATAAATATTAAATAAAAATATAATTGTTACTTTCAAATATTAATTAAGGCCGGCCGCTAGCCAGCCATGATAATAAATCTAGTTAGTCATTCTTAACACGAGGTAAATTTTGGATCCTCAAGGTTATTCTTATTGAAAAGAGAAATATAGTATTGAAAGTAATTAAATTTATTTTACTAAATAGCTTATTAACGTTTAAAAGAACAAAAAAAAAAAATTTCAATTTCCCGTCAAAATGTCAGAAATCTAATTTTAAAAGGTAAAATTCATGTGCAACATTTGTCGCCATATAAATAATGAAAAAAAAAAATTTCTGAAATCTTTTTTTTTCTTTATTAAAAATGAGGGACGAAACCTATTAATAACAGTCGAAACTTATACGAAACTATATTAAATTCATAATAAGAGATACGACGAAAACCTTTCGATACGACGATAGCTGAAACTGTTGAAACTATATTAAAGACATAGAACGAAATTATTTTGAGGAGTTTTCGCCAAGCATCTATAACGATGAGTGACGGTAAGCATAAGTTTTGTATAAACTTTTTTATTAAAGATTTTTCAATATTTTCCTAAAAAAAAAGATGCCAAGGATCATACTACACTAAATGAAAAAAATAAAATTTCACGAATAATTTCATAATAAAATTGTCAACTTCTAAATTAGATTGTTAAAGCTACTTTACAGTTTTTCTAATAACTAAATTTCTAATTTTATTTGATTTATTTATTTTTTTTTTAAAAAAATAGATTAGCGTTATCTAACGCTAAGGATACTACTAAAATAGTTGGTAAGCTAATTTACATATTTTCTTATTAATAAAATTTATGATATTATTAATTTACATATTTTCCTGTCTATTTAATTATAATTTTTGAAATGTCATATAAATATATTTTTTTTTTAATGAATTAATTAGCATCATCCAGAATACTGCATGCACTGCTGAAGTAGATGGTAAAGGTGAACCTCTTAAAACAAATGGTAAAATTAATTTTTACAAATTATAATTTTTTAATTTATGATAATCAATTTCTAAATAATTATATATTTTTTTTTTATAAAAATAAATTAACCATTTAAAACATAAAGGCGAAACTCTAGAGAAATTTCGAATCATAACTCAGTTTGTCTTAGAAGATGATCATACATTTAGGACATGCAGAAATAATAAACAACTATTAGATGAAACAATAGAAAGAGAAGATGGTAAAGTTAATTTCACATTATCCAATTTAAATATAATTTTTTGAATTATGTAAAATTAATATTTTTTAATGAATTAATTAGCATCATCCAAGAGTACATAAGTACATGGTAAAGCTACTTCAGATGGTAATTTACATGTTTATAATATTATATTTTTTTTAATTTTAATTATTTATTGTTTTTTAATCAAAAATAAATTAAATGGCACTTTTTATCGTAAATGGTAGCGTCTGAAGCTCAATTACGATATGGTAATTGTGAGTTAAAGATATTTTAAAATAGCTACTGAATATTTTACCAGAGCGCTGATAATGGTAAAGATGTTAGCAAGTATAATTCTGGTAATTTATTTTTATCTAATCTTGATAATATAAGAAATAATGAATTGGGTAAAAAATATATGGAAATGGCTGCAGAAAAAATCATCATCCGCAAGTTACTGAATATATAGAGAAGCATAAAAGTGTTTTTAAAGTGTAGAGATGTCACTTTTCTTATATAAATTCAATATTTAAATTAATTATTTTTACTATAGAGGTTAGAACTGCCTAAAAATCTTTATCCAGTTAAAGATTTTCTTTAACCAGTTAACATGTTAACCGTTTCAACCTCTATTTACATTAAATTATAAATGTAACATTAAAAATGTTTTGATTAAAATTATGCTATTAAAACACGTTACGGATCATCATATTTACTATTGTTGTATTCAGTTCTTTCATTTATGTATTTATAAAACAATTTGTAAATGTAAGCAGAAGGTTTTATTTTAGTAATTATTGAATAAAAATGAAGTAATTATTACAAGTAATTATTTAATATGTCAAATTTTGTCAGTGTTGCCTCAACATCTACACTTTACTTTTTCAATATATTAAACTAAGTAAATGCTAATTTCTAAGTCCTAATTAATTAAAACTACGCAATTACGAAACTGTTACATAAAAATTATATAATAAACTACTAATAAAAATCGGAAATTAAAAATAAACAATGAACTGTGTTACAAAATGCGAAATTATAAAATTTAAAGGGCGAAAATCGAAATTATCGTGAAGGTGTAAAGGGAATATAGCGAAGGGAATGATTACAAAGGAATATATTAAAGGCGGGGCGTGGATATTGAGCTGTTTTAGGATTTTCAGCTTGTATTTATAAAAGATAATTAATTAAGCCAAACTGGTGTCTTGACAAACTGGCACTGTGATAAACTGGCAAATTATTGTCAAAGGGACTAACTGCATTTATCAAGAGCAATCTTTAAGCGAAATTATGAAGATTTCGGCCAGAATTTGCATTTAATCGTAACACTATGTTCATAACTAGATTTTAAAGCAAATATCCCATATTCTTTCAATAAGATTTTAAGGCATGATAAAACTTAATATTTTTAATATTGCATTAATTCTGTACTCGTTTAACAATATTTTAAAATTTATAATTTGTAAAATTATTAAAACCACTAGCAAAGATTATATGGAGTGAAATAAATAGAATTTGAAGATGTGTATTATTAAAAGGTGACTATTTCAACAGTGCCGATTTGTGAAATTTTTTCGGAGATTCTGGTATTTCTTTTTCATAGGTTAGATAAACTGAGTTTTATTCTCCCTGATTGTAATAGCTATCTTTTATAATAATTGTATCACGGAATCTGACAATTGTTTCTTCAGATTTTGAATTTATTGCAATTAACTTCTGACGCGACAGTGATTTTACTAATAATTATTATTATTAATGTATCAAGAAAGTAAAAGCTTAATGTTCATTAGTAATAATTTTGTGTTTAGCATCAATGGATGAAAAGTTATTAACAGTTACGATTTAGAAACATTTTATTTAAGAGAATGTTATTTTCACGTCTCATCATGTCACATCCAACGTTATTGTAGCATCATTCGTGACAAATTTATGCAGTATAACGTTCTTGAATTGCAATTACATTTAGCAGACGATGTATAAGTTTATTGCATAATACTTGAATTCCTCTATTCTTAGAAATAATCATTGATCATGCTTTTGACTTTGTGAATGTATTCCCCATCAGTGTTTATAATATTAACTATATTTTGGTGATAAACTTACTTTCTATTATATATTTTACATTACATATATGAAATATAGTCTCAACGAATTCATTTTTCTAAGAGTGCGATCTCATCATTGAAATAACCTAGCCATGCCATGATACGATATTAGTTAACCTTATCAATAGAGTTCCTATTTACTATCCGTAATTTTTAAGGTAGGTGCGACTGAAAAAGGAACCATTTGAAAATGAAAATTTACTCACTAATAACTGTGTATTTAGGACATAAAATAGTTTAGGTTTTCTACCTTTAGATAGGCACTTTGTAAAAAAAAGAAGATTTTCATATATACTTTGCAACATTACTTCTTCTGATTCTTCTGATTTATTATGGTATTTATATCGGCTATAGAAGGTTATCCCGAAGGCCACTTTCCCGAATAGATATTTTTCTGAAAAGTTTGATTTACATTATGATAACTCTACTCGAAGTTTTCGGGAAAACGTTCATTCGAGAAAACAGCCTTCAGGATAATGTCATTTTCATATTAAAAAATTTTAACTATATTTGAGTTACTTTATTCTATTCATATTAATTATGAAATTGATAGACCATCATGTGTTCAATTAATTCTAACCATTGATTTTCTTTTTTGGGTGATTCAGCGATTTCAACATGAAACTTTTCATTTGGATTTAAATTCCTCAGAACTTTATTTGAATATGTCGAATATATTCTTACTGTAATGTCAGCTTGGATCATATACAGAGAAAGTTTATTACCTTGCTATCGATCATGTCAGGACACGTTGATCTTCAATTATTACCAAAGGCCAGCCCTAGGCTGGCCATGATCACGAGTCTAATTCCTATAATAAAACCATTTAAATATAAAGTTTCCTTCTATCAGATTAAACTAACAAGAATTCCTAAATTAAATGCAACCTTTCAGCATTTCTTCTCACGTATTTTGTCATTATTCTTCTTTCCTAACTTCACTGGCAATTACATCTTCTGATCATTTGTCGTAAATACACTCTATTGGTTATAAAAAAAGTGCTGCTGCTGTTTGAGAACTAATGTCAATTAATTCTGGCACGACTTAAAAATTGGTCAAACATATCTTGAATTTTCTTCTATCCTAATAAACTTTCTTTCTTTGATCCTACTGACGTATACGTTCATAGCAATATTAGAAATTTTCTAATGCCACACCCCTTGGATATCTTGACTAACCAATACTTCCAGATAATCTGGAACACGACACGTAACTCTTATCATTCAGAGTTCAAATATATAAAAATTCTGGATTTACCAGATTTTTATTTCAAATTCCAGAATTTTGTTATAGAACTGGATATTTATTCAAAACTAGAAAATTTAAATTTGTCCAGATTTTGTTGGCTGAAATTTTTTTTAGGCTGAAACATAAATTTTGAGGAATATATGGAAAACCGGTACAGTACGATTCACCAGACTGGTACAGTACGATATTGCAGATCAGTATTTTTGTGTATCATACCGTACGGGTAGATAGAAAAGCTTTATTATAGAATCAGTACGGTATGATATGAATATTAAAAAATTCATTTTAGTTCGTACTGCATCATTATTAGAATCTTAAATTTATATTTCTAATATAAAGTTCAACAGTATATTTTTTAAAATAACTTAAATTAAATTAAAAAGAAAAGCATTACTACATAAAAATTAAAAATAATTTAATTACAAAAACAATAATTTATTTTAATATGATGCATTTGTCTTTCAATAAAAAATGATTATATTATTATTATTATTATTTTATTGAAATAAAAAGGAATATAATTAATAATCGTTAAAATTTTTAATTTTAAAATATTACAAACTTTATAATAAATTCAAGAGTATATGGAAAACCAGTACAGTACGATTCACCAGACCAGTACGGTACGATTATGCAGATCAGTAATTTTGTGAAATTTGACATCGTACCATACCGTATTAGTTCTATAATAACTAAGCCCTATTATAGGATGAAATTTTTGTAAAATTTATTTTTATTTATTACTTCTTTTATAAATACAACGAATTTTGATATTTTTATTATATTAAAAAAATTCATTATATCACATTTTACTAATTAAATGCCAGATCCGCGGAAATCTTTTTTTTTTTATTATTTTCATTTTTTTATTATTTTTATTTATTTTTTTGAAAAAAATGAAAAAGAAAAAAAAAAATCTAAAATAAAAAAAGAAAAAGAAAAAAGAAATAAAAAAAAGTAAAAAAGAAATGAATTGCAAAAAAAAAAAATGAAAAAAATCAAATAAATAAACGAAAACGAAAGTATAGAAAAAAATAGATTAAAAAAAAAAATAAAAATAAAATAAAAAATCTGGTAGAAGGGAAAAATTAATTAAAAAAAAAATAAAAAGTCTGGGAGAAATTTAAAAAAAGAAAAAAAATCAATTAAAAAAATATATATATACTGGGAAGGAATTTAAAAAAAAAAAATTAAAATATATTAAATAAAAAAAAAGAAAGAATACAAAAATGTGAAATTTGACATCGTACTACACTGCACTGGTCCTATAATAGGGCTTAGTTATTATAGGACCAGTACAGTACAGTACGAATTTTATAAAATCAGTCTATACCATCATCGTACTGGATTGGTTATTATAATTATTATAGGACTAGTACGGTACAGTACGGTATGATTCAAATTTCATGAAAAAATACTGATTTGCATAATCGTACCGTACTGGTCTGGCGAATCGTACTGTACCAGTTTTCTATCTACCCAATTTTGCGTAATAAAAATGTAACATTTTTTTTCGCTTATAATAATTATTCATCTATTTACACATTGATCAATATAACTGAAAACTAATTCATATATTTTTTAATAAAAGTTCAAAAAAAATTTGTAATTTTATTATATATATTTTAACAAATACAGTAAATCTGAAAAATTAAATATATGCAGGATAACTTTAAGTTTTTTTTTAAAAAATCCAGATTTTTTTTAATTAACTGGTATATGCTAAAGCCTAGTTGTACACTTATCATTTATATGATGCGTCTTATTCAAAAACAGTAATTCTTTGAAATTTGATTTTAATTATCCTACAGTTCTAGAACTTCAACCTCAATTCCGTTCGTTTTGCAACTGAAATGACAAATTTTTCATTATTCACTAGGTGAATTGTTTTACCTCATTTCTATAATGTAAAACATATATTTATTTTTTATAAATATTGAAGCATGTTATTGCTAAGTCTCATTGACATGTCATATGAGCTTACTATAAAATGTATGTATAAAGGTTATTTCGTAGAAGCCAATTTGATTGTCACATAAAAAGTTATGTTATTTGATGATTTGTACAAATTGTTAACTTATTATCCCCCCAGAAATTTTTCATCAAACATTTTTTTTTAAAAAATTTTTAAATAAAATTGTAATACAAATTTGGTAGTGAAACGTTAATTTTTATTTTTTTAAGAACTCTGCAGTAAAGATACCTTTTGATGACTACATGACATTTATCTTTTTTTTAAAAGGTTATACATACTTTGAAACTTTTATTCTTTTTTTATCAGGTAACTTTGATAAGAGTGAAGAATCAGGAAGAATAACTGATGTGTAAAAGCAGAATTAACTGTCATGTGCGTTGGCAATATCCAAGAATTGAAACTTGAAGACTCAGAAACATTGAATTAAAATACATACCATTATAATACTCGCTAAAGAAGCGTACGGACATTTGAATTTTCTGTTTGAAATTGTAACAACTATTACCGAAAAATTTTTAATTTATAGGTACTGTTCCAATAAATTCAAAATTCAATCTCTTTTTCAAAGACAGGAAAAAAAGTCGAAATTCATGGAATTCAGTAGAAATAGAAAAATAGATCATCTACTTAGATAAGTTTTTTGCCAGAAGAAGTTCATTGCTTTATGTTATTTTCTCACCTTTTAATTATTGATTATAGGAACTCTCACTCAAAATATTACATACATCCTATTGATTAAGGTCACAGAATATCACCTGCATTCTCTATCATTCACAAGACACAGTAATTTATCTGGAGTTGCAGCACGAGCAATAATATATTGCACTACAAGGTGAAATGCATCTTACAGTCTAAACGTCAGACCTTTATCAAAACATGATCTGTGATTGAGCTTTTCTTTCTTGCTAGCTTCACAATAACAAACAATATACAAGGGACCAGAAATGTAAGTTACAAACCATTCTATCGGTACTACAATAACAGTTCAGTCAAAAGTTAAAGAACGTATCAATTCAAACGATAAATCAATGATCATGTGTTTTTGAATTGGGATTATAAGATTTTATCTTAAGATTTATATCGATCGTAATTATTCCTTAGTACTTATAATGCGTCAGTATATAATACTTAACAGTGAATTTGTTGCTAAAATTAACACTTCAGCGCTACAAGAGAGTGTGTTGACTTAAAGACTTTGATCATCTTGTTGAAAACAAAAGTCATTGCGTATTAGTAAAGTTTATAATCCACTGGTCAGAGTTGTTTGAACTGTCATATTGTTGTTTAATTTTGACTGAATTTTTTCGGAAAAGAAATTATGTATGAGCAACTAAATATCATTTTAGGTAGAACATTCTTGTTGTTAATTACCGAGACTAATTTCAACTGTGAGAGATTTAATTAAACAACTTAAAACAACTCTGAATCTTAAGTAATTTAGTCAATCGTGACAACAAAATGAATTATTTTATTTATTTATAAGTTCATATCTTCAAAGATAAATGCACATTTGAAATAGATTTGATGTGATATAATGCGAATTAAAAGATCTTTGACTTTATTCATTAATCAATTTTGGAAGAAAAATTTAGAGATGGAATAAAATACCGATTCTTCTGAGAGAAAGATAGTAAGATTCATAAAATAATAATAAAGCGATGTATGAAAAAATTACATACAAAATTATAATAAAAGTAAAATAAAATTGCTATTTAGAAATTTTCAAACAATTATTAAGAAATACAAAAGATGTTCTCATTATAATATCACATCCTTTCACAGAGTTTTATAGAATTCCCGCCAATCATTAATTTTAATAAAAACGAAATCTTCATTAAAGATTGAGAAATCATCCGTTCAGTTATTATTAATCCATAACAAGAAATATTGCTCTTTGGTTGAGAAGCAAGCTTCTTC
The DNA here is from genome assembly GCA_910591825.1 of Funneliformis caledonium. Taxonomy (NCBI): domain Eukaryota; kingdom Fungi; phylum Glomeromycota; class Glomeromycetes; order Glomerales; family Glomeraceae; genus Funneliformis; species Funneliformis caledonium. The sequence continues at coordinate 16,637 of CAJVPQ010001580.1, forward strand.
GGTAGTACTAGATGAATTTGATTCTTCCATGTATTGAAAAGATGAATAAATGTCGAGATTATCATCAATTTCAGTTGTACCTTCATCAGTTGAAGTTGTATTGGTATTTTTGTCCATAGTAGTGTTTTTTCCTTTGCAATTTTCATGAAATACTTACTCTTAAGAGATATAAATGTCTTGAAGATGCGTTCGTTTGTTAATCTATTTGGCCACTTTCGTTGATTAGGCCAGAATTGATCACCCAATTCAATTGGAGAGAAGATTCATCTGAAATAAATTCAGGAATATATATTTTATTGAAAATCGTATAATTAGGATCAAAGGTAGTTTTTTGCATATTTGATTATGAAATTGTGTTTTACAACTTTTTATTTTGTAAGAATACAGAAAGTAAAATGAGCAAAAAATGATGTTTACAAATCTTTAAGACGGATCAGCATTTATAAATTTTGGCGCGAGTTAGCAAAAAATTGATTATGGGTGGGAATATAATAGATAACTTTTTTACTTATTTCGTCAATTTAATACTTACTGGTCAATAAGGAACTCTGCGGGTTACCGAACCGACTATGAAGGTGTTAGGACATTGTTAATGTACTTCAAACGATACGAAGCGGTTAATACTCCAATATCGGGTAATAAATTTTTATGGAAAATTTTAATGTACAGACCCCCGCCAAAAGTCTCCGAACGCTTTTTGGCTCAATGTAAAACTTAAAATTTTAAAGTTTATTAAAAAAA